>JAVJIF010006395.1:0-193649 GCA_038442645.1 Agave tequilana | reverse complement strand
AGTTAATCCTTAAAGCTTTAGTGACCATCATCATAGAGAGTTTTGGGCAGCCTAGAATGGGCTGGCCCATCTTGGTTGGGGGAACTAAAAAGTTGGACAAGCCCATTCAGAGTGGCCCACAATGCTTAAAAGCTGCTTAGCTAAAAGACAATGACTCGATCTCTCCCTTTCAACCTAAGCATTTGAGACAAGGGAAAGAAGGGACCACAGATTCTGCAAAGATCTTGGAGCATGCCAGCCGGGGACTACAAATCCGCTCTGCTTGAGCACTGTAACAGAAGGATGTAGAGGTGATCGGCCGACAAGTCTTCCGTAGGCACTCTGGCGATCTGAAAATGTCCCTTAAATCACGGAGAGCGGTAACTCTAATCATGGCATCCACGAGCCTAAATGACCTCCAAAATGACTAGATCGCCCTGTTGACCTACCTATAAATATGCCTATAGTAGCTCCAAGTAAAAGTATATCCTAGACTCTAGTATTCACCTCGGATTGGGGCTAACTTGAACGTCGGGGGGTTCTACGTCGGGATCCATCCCGACCTTCTCTGACCTTGGTTGTCTTTGTTTTACTGGCTACACCTCGGCCTTAAAAGCTAAAGCATGGCCCAACCCCCTAAAAGGCTACTCTGATTGTCCACTTCACATCCTCAGTCATAATTTAATCAACACAAGGATAGAAATTTATGAAATGAAACAAAATTATTAAGGCGGGAAAGCTAATTTAGCAAAAATCAATATCAGTGTTTTGTATATTGTTTAAACATATGTAGAACCTATCCATTTTGAGGTATATGTTTACAGGAGGACGCCGGTCACTTGTGGTGATAGCTGGTCTTTCTTGGCTGATGATGGTGTTTTTGGGTTGTGTCTTACATCTGGTCAAAAACGCGATCATTAGACAAAAAGCCACAAAATTGGCTGTTAGAAGTAGAGGTTCAAACAAATCGAGTTGCTCGAAATAAGGGTGCAACAGATTGGATCTGATATTTAAAATATCTATATTTGTTTGCCAATCACGACTACGGATATGGATATGTACATGGTTCAGTGAGGAAAACTCGTATTCATATCTTCCAAAGTCGAATATAAAACATATCATATGAAAGAAACAAATACAATTACTAATCGTCTAAACTGATACAATATTGTCACCATTTATCTTATCTAAAATACAAATGGTTACTTTCAGTCCCACTTATTCTAAGAGTCGCAAAGATTCACTTAACGTACTTTACCTAATAGAACAAGATAAAAGGAAAACTCATACATATAACACACATCATTCAAGCATGTATCATATTCGAAGTAGACTCCAATTCACAATATTCCTGGTAAGTTGAAAAATCCATCAAACCATAGTGTTTGTTTATCACAATACTATGAAAACTTGGATTAGTGGAAGAGATGAGAATATGGATTATGCAGCGGTTGTGGTGATGGTGGTGTCGAATACACAGTGAGAGGGAAGAAGTATTTTTCTTGGAGAAAGAGAAGGAAGGAGTTCAGAAACTCATCCCAAGAATTTACCCTGTCTGTCTACCAGCATACGAACTATGTATCCGTGTCGTGACACAGTTCCAAACCTGTGTTATGCTCACGACACTGGTCCACGCCATCATAATATCTGTGGATCAGGTCCAAGCTTGTGGCTTCGATGTAATTCTTCACAGGTGAGGGTTAATTTACATGTCTAGCATTTGCAGCATATTGTTGTTTTTGGCAGCAGCATCAGGAATACTTGTAAGTAGGTGCTATGGTCCATATCTTTACCATTTCTACTTCATCTCTTCTAACACAGTGATCTGAAATGGCTATCAATAGTCCAGGAGAGGCTGGAATGGGAACCTCCAATTGGTACATGCAAATATTGATGTGCACATCGATAACTTTCTCCTCCTTGTTTAGATTTGAGTCAGTCATGTTAAGTATTTTGTCAATTTCTATGGCTCTGGATAGTTTATGGCAAATTTTTACTGGAAATTCTATATAATTTCTTTGGAATGGAGGAATGAAGCTGAAACCTTACATTGGAACTTAACTTCAGGATGTGAAACCCCTTTCGCTCTTGAAAATAACAAGTGGTTTTAAGTCCTGGCACCACCTTTGATACTAACTCTTCAGCGAAGATGCATGGCGATTTTTCTTATGCCCTAATGTCCTTTTCAACTCATCAGCTCTCTTAAGCACCAGCTTTCAGAGGAGGAGTTGAAGTAGCACACTCTGGATTTTAACCTTGCGACCCAATTGTATGTCACAGTAGCAAAGAAGATTCAATGTTTATGAAGACCATTATGATTTTGATATGACTCACACACAGTAGCAAAGTAATGATCTAAATCGCCCAGGAAACAGGAGGCACGCGCTATTGCTTTTAGTCACAGAAGGATGCCCTAGTTCACATTATAACATTGCGATCACTAATTTCTTTGTTATCGCATCTTTATTTTACCTTCCATCCTTGTTTCTAATCTAAAACACACAAAGAATTGTGAAGAAAACTTCTGAACACTCTCCACATTTATCCCTGATAGTCCCCAACCCCTTCTTCGAAAAGTTTTATTTGGTTCTATGGATGTCATATAGATCTATATACATTTCTTCATCATGTTTTGCGCACCGTGAGAAGAATAGAAACATAAACGAAGCATATAACAGATTGCTCAACCTGAAATATTTCTTGCATCGCTTATCAATGCCAGACACACACCTTGATCTTCTCCTCTTATATATTAGGATTTTATCACATTGAGCGCGTTAGAGGCCTTCGCTCTCCCCCTTTTATTTGGCTGTTTTCTCTCTCACTGATAGACCCTACTGGGAGAGAAAATATGACTAGGTCTGAGAGACTAAAATTGGGTGTCTCCTTTGTGCTATGTAAATAGTAAGCATATATATCGCTTTCATCAATTTTGTGGGCTCATTGTTATAACATTAATTATACTCTTACAGGCATATTGCACTATATACCTACTCCTATATGAATCACCTTATGGAGCTTTTCCTTCAATATATGTGGTTCAATGCACTATACCCTCTGGTAGTCATTCTTTCTTTTATGGCTACTATGCACTTGTCATGTAACTAGTATAGTTCAGAGAAGAAGAAGAAGAAGAAGAAGAAGAAGAAGAAAGAGCTACGTACATACTACATACAGAGTAGTTCTTGATCTCACAATCATACTAACTACAATTTCTCAGGTGTACTAATTATCCAAGTCTTTACTGTCTGTTTGGTTGTCGTAACTGGCCGTGATTCGTAGTTGTAATTGGTAAAGTCTTTTACAATTGTAAATGAGTTACATGTATGTAAATTTTACGGTGTTTGGTTGGTATATAAAATTGTAAAGTGGGAAAGTGTATTGTACTTTACGGTGTTTGGTTGTCGTAATGTATAAGTCGTAAGTGAAAAAGTTGCCCACAAAATTAACTATTTGGTGATTTTAAAAGTTTTAATACTGCACATAAATATAAAAAAAGTTAAATATTAAAATTTTTAATATTAATATAAAAAAATATTACAAATTTGTATGACAACAAAATTAACTGTAACTGGGCTGTAAGTGAGTGGTAACTGGGTTGCAAGTGAGTGTTAGTTGAGTTACGTAAGTTTTTTACGAATTACGGTCCAAACAAACGCCGTAGTTGTAACTAGGTAGTAAGTCATTTACGAATTACGAAGTTTTACGCGAAACAAACGGCCCCTTAGGAAAAGAGTTGAGAAGCAAGGTCGCGCCTTTCTTTGTTGCGAGCTGTGAGCCCTGGAGTATCGTTCATGTCTCATCTTCTCTTCTCATTTCTCCAGGCAGCTCCCAATTTAACCTGTAAACGAGATTCGCTATGTTCTGCGCTGCAAAGCTCATGCCCGGGCAATTCTCCAGCCAGCCTGAAACGGGATGAACTGGAAGTCACGTACTTCGTAATCTACAGTGCTACTTGTGAATCTTTCAGGTTCGAATTCATTGGGTTTTCCCCAAAATTTTGGATCCCTTCCAATTGCCCAAGCGTTGACAATAACTCGAGTTCCTTCGATAGCCTGCCAATTGGCAATTTTCTCTGGATTCTCGCGGGAGTAACAAACGGAACTGGGGGGTGGTGTAAACGCATAGCCTCTGTTATCACTGCTATTATGCAGCTCATTTGCTCAAGTTTTCTTCTCTGACTACGTCTTTTCTCGTAGCTGCACCTCTCACTTCATCTTGCAGTTTCTTCATCACTTTTGGGTTACGAACGAGCTCTGTCATCATACTCCATTCCAGCACGATGTATGGTGTATCAATCTCCGCAGCAAACAAATCCTGTAAGGAGTTCAAAGAGAAGTCAGTGTAGTTAGAACTACCAACTATTTATAAATCATCACAATAATATGAACATTTGAGATGAAAAGATAATCATATCGTACTATTTACGTTTGATGAGCTAGAATCTAAATTTAAAAAGAAGAAACGTCAAAAAGACGCAAGACTGAACTTAGATAGGTAGACAATAATACCACCTTCTTCCACAAGTCAGCCAACATGCGGAAAAGAAAAAAAAATATGATTTTTTCCATGGAATCGCAAAGGGAAATCATTAAAGATCAAAAGCGTATCAGAGGGACCTTGTAGGAACATTCCAAAAGCTCTTCGGGTCTAACATCGAACGGCGGTGGCCAGGGGTGTATTCCCAACAGTCATAATCGGTTGGCCGGCAGAACGGACAAATTGACAGAGTTAGGCAAGCCTTTCTCGGAGGACGAAATAAAGGCAGCAGTTTGGGAGCTTAGGGCCAGATAAAGCCCCGGGCCCTGGTGGCTTTCCGGTGTTCTTTTATCCTAAATTTTGGGACATTGTCAAACCTGATATCATCAGATTAATTTTCTCTCTAATTTAGGTCCGAGTTCATCAAACTTGAACCTGACTGATATTTCAGTCTCGTTTAACTCTGGGTTTTGTGAACTCGGATCAGAGAACAGAGTAAAATAGATTCGAGTTTGTGAAGGACCCTATGTAGGACTAGGGTGAATTTTTTTTACTTAGCCTTATTTTTCCTCTCAACCCCCCCCCCCCCCCCCCCCCCCGGGCAAAAAAAAAAAAAAACCCGATCCCGATCCTCAACAGCTCAACCGGCACCCACATCTCTCTCTCTCTCTCTCTCTCTCTCTCTCTCTCTCTCTCTCTCTAGGTACACCAACCCTCATCCCGACATTTTTGTCCAACTCGTTGAGGAAGAGCATTCGTCAACGGGTTGAAGAGAGCGATGCTCGGCGAGTCTCAACCCTTTTTAATTAATTTTTTATTTTTTGAATAAAATTCCATTTTAGAAGTTAATTTCAAAAAAATACCTCCCCAAAATTTAATTTCAAAAATCCTCGATCGAATCAAATGTCTACTTTTTGAGCATTTTTCCCCCTTGTTCACTTGGCTTTTTTTTTCCCCACCATCCAAGAGTTCATTTTGTGTTGGCGGGCAAGAGATTGGTGACTTGTGAGCTGACAACAACCATTGTCTTCTTCACTTTAATTATTAAAGATTTTTCTTGGCACAAAACTACAAAAAGTTTGATAGGAGTTGTTTGAAATTTCATGGAACTGTGGTACTTTAGTCTTTATTTATTTCTAAATAAATGTAGATGCATCCTCAGGTGGAGAGACAACTCTCATCCTCACCCGCGGACTTTTATAGTTTTTCTCCAGATTTTTTACAAAGGTGTAATAAAAGGGAAATAAATAAATAAAATTAAAAATATTGCAGATTTTGGGATTTGAACCCGACATGAATTGAGCCGTGAAATTTGGTCAAGTCAATTTGGTCCTCGATTGTTAACCGTGGACTAAAAGTAAAGCAAAATAGAGCTTCTTGGTCCTGGGCTGTCAACCCTGTTGGCCCAAAGGCCAATCACTCTAGTTTTGATGATGATCAACTCATGAAGTTATGATTACTAATGATCTTGTGTTTAATTAGTGACAGATTCATCATCAAGATCTTAGTAGGTGTGGAGCTTCAACAAAGGATTTAAAGACAAGTTGGAAGCTAGCACCGGTTGATTCACGAGCCTATTCATCAAGAACACATATAGAGATGAGCTCGGTGGATTGCATGTGGACCAAGTCAAGAAGATGAGTAGACTTCAAGGGAAGACTTCAAGAAGATGAAGACTTGTGTCTAGGTATAAGATTTGTATTTTTTGTTTTAGTAAAAATGTAAAGGATAGATAGTTGGTGGATTGCTCAAGTCTATATCACACACACACTCTTGATAGAACTCTTGATAGGATTGCTTTCATAAAAGAATTTTATGTTTAGAAAAGAATTTTTATTTAGAAAAAGATTTTTCTTTGTGACAAAATATTTATCTTGGATTTTGGTATTTCATAGTTCATATCTTTAAACCAAAATCATGATTAGAGCTTTAATGTCAAAAACATAGATATTTCATATTGATTGTGTAGTGGATCATATCCATACACACTATGCTTAAAATGAACTCAAATATCTTGTTTTTGTATTTTGTGAAGTTATGGAAAAACAAGTTTTAGAAAAACATATTTTTAGAAAAACATTTTTATTGTGATTAAAACTATTTTTTAGATTTACTGTGAATTTATGGGATTTTATAAGTTAAAAGACCTATTTCCTAATCCCTTAACTGTGCAGACCCAGAACTGGCCTGACAGGCTGGTCCGGTCGACCGGACCGGTCGACCGGACGTGCACAGACGTGCACGCCTGTGTGCACTGGAGAACGGTCGACCGGGACGGTCGACCGCTTCAGAGAGCTTTGCTCTCAGGAAATCTCGGTCGACCGGGCCGGTCGACCGACAGAGAGTTTACTCTCTCCTCCAGTTGCTCGGCTCGACCGGGTCGGTCGACCGGAGGCTCCAACGGTCGGATTCTTGACCGTTGGCGGTCGACCGGACCGGTCGACCGGAAGCACTGACAGAGCCCAACGGTCAGATTTTTCTGGCCTCTATAAAAGGGGGTTTTGTCATTGTTTGAAGCTAAGATTTTAGGAGAGCTTTTGTCCAGATTTTCCCATTCCTTTCAGAAAGTTTTTCTCCACAAAATTTGTGTGCAAATACTTCCAATCAAAAGGGAAGATTCATCAAGAGAGTGTAAAAGTGATTTCTTATGTTTTTTCACCATAATTCTTTTCCTTGCTTTCTCACATCACTTGAGCTATCCATTGTCTATTATCCATAGGATTGTGTTGTGAGAGTTTGTAATTGGTGATCAAAGTGTTGTAGATCACCAAAGTTTTCATCTTGTTCTTTTGAGGAGACGGGCTAGTGTGCTCGTGGTTGTTTAAGGGTTCGGGTGCGAACTCTTTTAGCTAGAGGTGCGGCCTCGACGAGCCGGTGGGCTTGTGGTGTGTAAGGGACTAGAGAGTCCGAGGGATTGTAGGTGTTGCGGCACCAAGGAGAGATCCGGTTGGATCGTGCATAGTGGAAATCCTTCGTGTGTCGAAGGCGGGGATGTAGAGCAAGTGTGCTCGAACCTCGAAACAAACCCTTTGTGTTTGCGATTGCTCACTCTATCTCTCCTTCTCTCTTTGTCTTTTATATCTTGCATTACTTTATAGTCTTTATCTTATATGCATGATATACCCTTGTGCTCATAATTGCTATACTTGCTTGGGATTGTTGTTAACACTAGTATTCAACCAAGAGAGCCAACGCGGCACCTCAACCCATTCAAGGGAATCTAGAGGAGCTTGTCCAGAGCCTCGCAAGGGGAATTCGGCAACACTCTTGTGTTATACATAAGTGTTTAATTAAAAGAAGTTTTATTTGGTCATCTTAGTTTTAATTCCGCATTATTTGCTCATAAGTGACCATTAGATTAGCCATCACCTATTCACCCCCCCTCTAGGTGAACTTACAATTGGTATCAGAGCTAGTGCTCTTGATATTGGGTCTAACAACCTAAGAGTTAAGATCCTCTTTTAGGCTAATCACAAGATTTGTACACACACCATGGACTTCATGTCACCACCCACTTTTGATATCTTAACATCCAAACTTGGAAGGTTAAGATGTCATTGTACCTCAAGGCCTTAGGAATTCATGTCTATCTTGCCACTACTAATAATGCATATTGTATAGATGGTAAGAATATTGAGGCTAATGCTAAAGCCCTTCATGCTCTTAAATGTACCCTAAATGATGACTATTTATCTAGGGTTTCTAACATTGAATCGGCTTTTGTAGTATGGAACACCCTCATCTCCCTTGGCGAGAAAGATCTATACTATGCGGGAGCGATTCGGACGTTGGAAGCGACATCTCCAACGTATGCTATATGGTCCAAGGGGATAACCCCCTTGAGGTAAACTCCGAATCCGATGATGAGGACATGTCATATGATGAGCTCACTTCATTTTGCAAACAATTCTTGAGAAATATGACATGATTAAGAAAGAAAATAAAATTTGAAAAAGAAAATTGATTGCATGCATATAGAACAAGATTCTTTTAAATCTAACATTGCATGCTTAGAAAAAGAGAATAATGATTTGAAAAAGAATTTTGATTGCATGCTAAGAGAGAATGTTTCTTTTAAACTAAATAGCATGTATTGAAAAAGAAAACAATATTTTGAAAAATGAGAATGTTTCCCTTATGTCTAAATTAAATGATTTATGTGAAGGGAATATGTTTTTGAAAAATAAAATTGCTTTGGTGGAAACTCAAAGGAAGTTGTTTTTCAAGAAAATATTACTTTGAAAAGAAAATTTGTTGAAAAAGAAAAAGAATTTGTTTCACAAAAGAAAAAGAAAAATGATCATATATCTCATCATGCTTTACATGCCACCACTAATGAGATTAAAGATTTGAAAAATAAAATGAATAATTTGAGTTCAACCTTGAACTCTCGTGCATTCAATCATTCTAAATTGGAGTCCTTGTTTTCAAAGAAACAAACTCCTTCCTCTCATGCACATCATCATGCTCATGCTTATGTTGCACAACATGATCACACTCCTACACATAAGCATACTAAGGTGTACGTTTGTACACATTGTGGCCGCAAAGGCCATTTAAGAAAATATTGTTATGATAGATTAGGTCATTTCAATTTTGCCAAGAATAAGAATTTTTGGGTGCCTTACAACAAGACTAACCTCAAAGGACCCAAGAAAATATGGGTACAAAACCCCCACTCTTTGATTTTGATGTTGGTGAGGGCTCTCACAAAACGTGAGAGATTTGGTGCCTTGATGGTGGGTGCAATTGAACTAAAATGACACATACTTGGAGCACCGCTATCAAGGAATTTTGGTGGGTCAACCACCATGCTAGGAGCTTTGAAGTTGGTAACAATTTCTAAACTCCTATTTCATTTATGTACATGCCTTTTAATTTCATGTATCATATAGCATGTTCATATTTTTTTTGGTGCTTCTTGTGGCATTTACATGCTTAAATGTAGAATGTGTCAAAACTTGTATTTATACATATATGAATAGTGAACTACAATTGACTTATATATATTTGAACTTCATGCTCATTTGTATTCACTATATGCATGTGTATAGGCTAGTTTTGATGATTCCGTCATTTATACCTGTTATGCCTATCTTTGATCTTACTTCATGTATATGTGTGTTTAATTCAAATCTAATAATATACATGTATACCCTTGAGTCATTTGCCTTCATGCAATATATATTGGACTCTTTTCATATTTGGGATATGTATGCATATTGTTAGAATTGGATAAATCATACATATACCATGAAGATTAGTATTTTAAATAAATAATAAAAAAATTGATGATTTTTCATGTTTTTGATTTGTATAAAGATTAAAACATGTGTAAAACAAAATGTGATTTATGAGCTTGAATGACTACTTTCATAAAAATACCATTTACATAACTTTTGAACACTCATCTTTTATGATAAAAGATAATTTTTGAGTTTTATGGACTATGAGTGCTTAAACTTGTATGTATTTAGTATAATTCATGAATAACATATGATTTCATGCTTGTGAAGGATCTTTAACTAGTTTTTCAAAAATTATTTATAACTAGTTATTTATTCTTCAAATTTGGTAGTGCTTAGACATAACTATTTTTAAAACCTACCAATTTTTGGTTATGAGTATATACATGACTTACAATGTTAATTTTACAATTGGTATATTACTCACATTTTGGTTCCTATATATGTATGCCCTAATTTCAAATTGGTCTTATCTATTCACATACATATATATGATTTTCATGTGCTTGCTTTACAATTGATTTACATTCTTAAAAGCAAAAAAGTTTATGCTAAGTTAAGTTAACACCTTATATTAACTATGCATAAGCTTATGAAAAATAAAAAGATTTTATTTTAGATCTTTCATTTGGTATCAATATGCTTCAACTTCAAATTTGTTATATGATTACAATTGATATCAATATGTTTGAAACATTAAAAGATTTTGCAATGATAACTTGATATCACACATCTTCAAGTGCTATTTTCTATTGGTATCAAAATTACAAATTATGATTGGTTCAAAATTTGTTTTATTGGGAAAAGTTCAAAATTTTGTTTTGATAAAAAAAATTAAATTAAAATGTTTTGTTTTGTATTTCCTATATGCAAGGAGAGCTTAACATCTCTCTTACATATAAATTCATGTTGAGTATATTATAAATTGAGGAGCTTAACATCTCTTCTTTATATGATATACGTGTGTAGGGGGTGCTTCACATCTCCTTCTATGCATTACATAGTTGTGTTGTGTGAATTAGGGCTTCACATCCCTCTTTCATGCAATGCACATTGTAGGGAAGCTAACTTAACGTCTTCCTCTTCATGAATGTATATCGCATATAAATCTTTATTGGTTGATTTGTATACCCCTCTCTATTTCTTTGTTTTTGACAAAAAGGGGGAGAAAATTTATTTGATTTGTTTTTACTTTGAACCCTTTGTTGATGATTGACAAAAAGGGGGAGAAGTATTTGTGATATATGCATGATTTCCTTACTTAAGGAGGAGAAGTATTTGTCTCCCTTACTTAAGGTTGTATAAGATTTGTATTTATGCATATATATTTTGGTTTGCAAATAATTTGTGTTATCTCCATTCATTTGCATACATGTCATGTGCTTCATTGTCATATCTTTATCATTTATTTGATATGCATGAGTTAAGGGGGAGCTTCTTTGAAGCTTTACTTTAATCCATGCATATATAACTTCATGAGTTTTGTCATCATCAAAAAGGGGGAGATTGTTGGCCAAAGGCCTATCACCCTAGTTTTGATGATGATCAACTCATGAAGTTATGATTACTAATGATCTTGTGTTTAATTAGTGACAGATTCATCATCAAGATCTTAGTAGGTGTGGAGCTTCAACAAAGGATTTAAAGACAAGTTGGAAGCTAGCACCGGTTGATTCACGAGCCTATTCTTCAAGAACACATCTAGAGATGAGCTCGGTGGATTGCATGTGGACCAAGTCAAGAAGATGAGAAGACTTCAAGGGAAGACTTCAAGAAGATGAAGACTTGTGTCTAGGTATAAGATTTGTATTTTTGTTTTAGTAAAAATGTAAAGGATAGATAGTTGGTGGATTGCTCAAGTCTATATCACACACACACTCTTGATAGAACTCTTGATAGGATTGCTTTCATAAAAGAATTTTATGTTTAGAAAAGAATTTTTATTTAGAAAAAGATTTTTCTTTGTGACAAAATATTTATCTTGGATTTTGGTATTTCATAGTTCATATCTTTAAACCAAAATCATGATTAGAGCTTTAATGTCAAAAACATAGATATTTCATATTGATTGTGTAGTGGATCATATCCATACACACTATGCTTTAAAATGAACTCAAATATCTTGTTTTTGTATTTTGTGAAGTTTGAAAAAACAAGTTTTAGAAAAACATATTTTTAGAAAAACAGTTTTTATTGTGATTAAAACTATTTTTTTAGATTTACTGTGAATTTATGAGATTTTTATTAAGTTAAAAGACCTATTTCCTAATCCCTTAACTGTGCAGACCCAGAACTGGCCTGACAGGCTGGTCCGGTCGACCGGACGGTCCGACCGACGTGCACAGACGTGCACGCCTGTGTGCACTGGAGAACGGTCGACCGGGACGGTCGATCGCTTCAGAGAGCTTTGCTCTCAGGAAATCTCGGTCGACCGGGCCGGTCGACCGACAGAGAGTTTACTCTCTCCTCCAGTTGCTCGGTCGACCGGGTCGGTCGACCGGAGGCTCCAACGGTCGGATTCTTGACCGTTGGCGGTCGACCGGACCGGTCGACCGGAAGCACTGACAGAGCCCAACGGTCAGATTTTTCTGGCCTCTATAAAAGGGGGTTTTGTCATTGTTTGAAGTTAAGATTTTAGGAGAGCTTTTGTCCAGATTTTCCCATTCCTTTCAGAAAGTTTTCTCCACAAAATTTGTGTGCAAATACTTCCAATCAAAGGGAAGATTCATCAAGAGAGTGTAAAAGTGATTTCTTATGTTTTTTCACCATAATTCTTTTCCTTGCTTTCTCACAATCACTTGAGCTATCCATTGTCTATTATCCATAGGATTGTGTTGTGAGAGTTTGTAATTGGTGATCAAAGTGTTGTAGATCACCAAAGTTTTCATCTTTGTTCTTTTGAGGAGACGGGCTAGTGTGCTCGTGGTTGTTTAAGGGTTCGGGTGCGAACTCTTTTAGCTAGAGGTACGGCCTCGACGAGCCGGTGGGCTTGTGGTGTGTAAGGGACTAGAGAGTCCGAGGGATTGTAGGTGTTGCGGCACCAAGGAGAGATCCGGTTGGATCGTGCATAGTGGAAATCCTTCGTGTGTCGAAGGCGGGGATGTAGAGCAAGTGTGCTCGAACCTCGAAACAAACCCTTTGTGTTTGCGATTGCTCACTCTATCTCTCCTTCTCTCTTTATCTTTTATATCTTGCATTACTTTATAGTCTTTATCTCTTATATGCATGATATACCCTTGTGCTCATAATTGCTATACTTGCTTGGGATTGTTGTTAACACTAGTATTCAACCAAGAGAGCCAACGCGGCACCTCAACCCATTCAAGGGGAATCTAGAGGAGCTTGTCCAGAGCCTCGCAAGGGGAATTCGGCAACACTCTTGTGTTATACATAAGTGTTTAATTAAAAGAAGTTTTATTTGGTCATCTTAGTTTTAATTCCGCATTATTTGCTCATAAGTGACCATTAGATTAGCCATCACCTATTCACCCCCCCTCTAGGTGAACTTACAAACCCGTGGATCAAGAATAAAGCTCAAAATAGAACTTAATTCTTACATCTCATATGTGTATGGGAAGAACAATAACGAATTGTAAACTAAGATAAGTAAGTAAGATTATACGCTAGAAGAGATGTAATTGCGACCGTGGGTTATACGTAGAACAAAAATATGTTGTGAATGGAATATTTATGGTATACGAACATGTTATATGATATTGTATCACTAAGTGTATAAGTGATATACTAAAGTGTATGCGATCGGTGAATCACTAAGTGGATATAAGAGATAATATAATATGTTGAATATTAGGACATGGTGTTCAGAAAAGTGTGAAGAACATTTATTAGATAATAGAAAGAATTAGTGATATATTGACTATAGTACCCATCATAAATAGAAGAATAATTGAGTTCATTTTTGAAATTATTTTACTGCATTATAGCTAATTTGGAATAGTATTAAAATGAAACTTTAATTTGAATGACTTTACTTACTGAGTTGTTGAGCTCACTCCACCTCAAATTGATGTTTTAAGGTCACGGCAAGGCAAAGGCCCAGTTTAGAGTTGCAAGGATATTTTTTCTGAAATGCATGTGTTGTGTGGAATGTGATTTTTTCTTTTTTTTGTAAACTCTGATTGTATTAGTATGTGTAGGTTGGTGCTAATAGTAATAGATAGTGGTATACTTATGAATAAGAGTAATAATTTAATAATTGATTAATGGAGATAGATATGCAGAATTATAGTTTTCATATTGAGTAGGAAATAAATTTGTTTTGTGTTAGAATGTTATATCGGGGAGTACTCTCTTGTATATGTTTAATTGATCGTCTTTGAGTTGAAATTTTAAGATAGAATTTGAAATTGATAAGTAGGCGATGTGAACATGAAATTTATGACTAAGTAGATATGGTCAAGTCGAAATGGTATTATATATTGCGTGGGATAATATATATTTATAAGTAAAGTGGTGTAGGCTAAAAATTTTATATGTTGTATCCAGGCCAGCTCCATCATAGTGGAGCTATTGCCAAAATTTTTGATAAATTCAGAGATGATTATAAAGATTATGGATTTGACTAGTATAATTGGATTTGATTAAAGTAATTCGGTGTTAAAATCTGAGAGCGTTATAGCTACTTGATAGAATCAGATAAGGCCATACATAGAAGGAAGAGGGAGAGAGATATAAATTGCTTTAATTTCACTCTTCTTATTATTTCTCCACTCACTCACTCAATAACTGATTGCATATCCCAATTATATAGTTTGTTTAGTACACATCTTTTCACAAATAATATTAAGCACATCTCTAAAAATATTAAAAGACACCTTAAATATTGAACATGCACCTAGATAGATGAGCATTACTTTGAACATTGAACAGATACCTAGATAATTGAACACTCACATCTTCTTTGACACCATATATCAAGTTTATATTTTCAACATTAGAGAGAATAATTCAAGCAATTGAAGACGTAGTGATCCTTAATTAAGACAGAAAACTTGAAGATCTCATCAATCTATCGAGATGGAGGTAGAAGAGTCAAAGACACGGAGTTGCCAATGCATGTCAGGAGAAGGGAATTAGTAAAATTTGTACATATGAGAAGGTAGAGTGTGGAGGATTAGACCTGAACCCAGTTCTGAAACCGGGGTCCCTGGTCCTTCAGTAGAGGAACCGAAATCGGTTTCAGAATTGGGCGGTTCCGGTTTCGAATATGGGTTTTTTTTTTTTAAGAACTGATTCCAAGTTTTTTAAAAATAATTTGTTAACAAAATAATTAATTTAACAATTAATTTTAAAAATAATTTAAATAATTAAACAATTTAAAATTATTTTCAAAATAATTATGTCCAATTATTACTAATTTTAATATAAAAAAATTATCAAAATAATTAAAAAATAAAAAATGAGCTTGAACTTAATCCATATTATAATTAAGTTGCTTACGTATCCTCTTGAGGTTTAGAGGAATTAAAGCTAACGTAGTTCTCTTACCTTAATCCTCGTACTTTCCTCAATCACTTCATTCTGATTCGGTAGTCGTCATTTTCATAAAGTTTTCACTTTATTCCCGCATGATTACTTATTGCCTTAACGCTAGGGGTTCGGATCGGGTCAGGTCGGCCTGGAAACCCGCACGTACTCGTCCGGTGCGGGGCCGGGGCCGGCCTAGCCCGGGTCAACCGGGCCTTGGCCCGACATGGGCACGTCCCAAGCCCGGGCGCGCCGGGTTTGGAAAAAGTAGCCCACGTCCCAACTGAGCCGCACCCAGGCAGGGACGCACCGGCTAGATTTGGCGGGGTTTTTGTAATTTTTTTTTTTTAAACCCCTCCCCCCAAACGGCATTATTGGCCCATAAAATAGTTGTTGGGTGAGGAGTTTGTATTTTTTTTTTTTATACAATCCCCCCCCCCCCCCCCCCCCCCCAACGGTTATATTGATCAGAATTTTTTGCAAAAAAAAAATTACTTTTGAAGCAATCATTTCCCTCTATAAATACACACTATTTCTCACTTCATTTCATCACCAAACAATTCTCTAAAAATCTCTAAAAAATCTCTTAAATTCTCAAGTGATCAAGCTCTCCAGAAGATGAGTGAACAAATGGAGATATTTTATATTTGTATTTATATCAATTTAAACTTCAATTTCAATTTACATGCTACATTTGTAATTTTATCTTTTTATCTATATTATTCATTTTGTATTTGTATCAATTTATGATTTATCCAAGATATTAGATTATTAATAAAAAATTTACATTTGTATTTTACAACTTGTATCAATTTTGTCCAAATTTGTATGAATTTTTTTAGACTGTTTTGAATTTTTCTGTATTTTTTTCGTTTTAATAAAAAAATTTAAAGTATTTTTAAAAAACACGGGCCGGCCCGGGCCTTGGTCCCTATTAGACGGACTGGGCCTGAGCTGGGCTAGGCTGGACTGCCTAGATTTTGAGGGCGGGCCCGGGCTGGGCTGGACTGCCCGGATTTTGAGGGCGGGTCCGGGCTTGGCTTGGCCCGGACTCCGACCTGTCGGGACCGGGTCAAGTTCGGCCCGACCCGTTTCGCATCCATACTTAACGCTACTTTTATCTAATCATCAAGACATGCTTGGGCCTCCATTGATTAGGAGGACATACTCGAATGTGTTTGATCCAAAATACTTCTTCTGTACTGATGCTTGCTCGACAGCTACTGTTGATACCGACGTTGCTAAAATTTGTTTAGTAATAATTATCATGATTGAGAATTGTATTGAATGCTCATTTCACCATTACAGGATTGAAAATTTTATATCTTGAAAATCTTTACCAAACTCAAATGAAGTAGTTAGATAACTATCAAGTTTAGAGTTCGAGCTTGATAAAGGTTCCTATAGTTTTTTTGGCTCTTTACAATAGTAGTTGTTATCCTCTACTAATTTTAGAGGTCTCCTCAACTTGACTACTAATTAGGCTATGAAGGGATACCAATACTTGAATTATAAATTTTATCATATATGACAAAAAAAATTTTTACTTCACTAAGCATAAACATATTCATTCAATTTTAGAATTTCATAATAAGTAGTCAAATACTCATGCAATCTATCTAATTTACAATTTGGATCAAAAACACATGCAACTAAATAAATAGGTGACATTATTTTAAAATATCCTAGCCATTTATTTTTCATTGCTTGAATATAATAAAATAAATTCACATTATTTTCATGTTCTTCAATCACACCACAAATATTAATACACTCAATTAAAAATAAATATGTTGCATGATAATAAACACCAGATAAAATGTAAGTAAACTCATTAAAAAAATTTAAGATATCCAAAATACTTTTGCATACATTCCATGTTAGAATTTTGCCTTGTTTTTAAGAAGATGTGATGGCCCCAGAAGATTCAACCCAATTAGAGAAGAGATGGCTTGAAGCAGAAGAAACAGATCAACGTGGAGCAGATTAGTCAGCTATATAGTCGACTAATGCTCAAACAATACAGATTGAAAATATTATACAGTAGTCAACTAATAAATTTTATAAGTCGACTAATGGAGGGGATTAGTCAACTAATCTGCTTGACAAGTCAACTAATCAAAGCATTTCTATAGCATGAGCAGTTCCTTTTCAGGCGCGTGTGAGTTTTTTTTGAAAGAGTACAGATTAGATTCTGATTTTATTCAATGAAGGTTTGTTTCTAAATATTGAAAGATTTAAAATTCTTCTAAATCAAAGAGATCAGCTCCTGATTGATCAAGAGTCTTCAAGCATCCAACAACCAATATCATCTCAAAGTCTAAATAAGAGTTTTATTGTAAACTCGTATAAATAAAAGTTAAAACCCAGCATTGTAAAGTGTGAAGAACTTAAATAAGAGCAGAGGATGCCAAGAAAGAGTGGAACAAGGTAAAATGCATATAGAGAAGATATACTCTTGTAATTTAGGTCTAAATTCAAGTGGAAGGTGAATACTCTTGTGGGATCAAGAAAAAAGTTAAATCTCTTTGTATTAAGTTTATTAATAAAGCTCTATCAAGTTTTCTCCTATAAATGTAGGCAAAGTTTGAGCCGAACCACGTTAAATCCTCGTGTAATTATTTGTTATCACTCTTTTGTTTAGGTATTACTAGTTTGTTTTACAACAGTTTTTCTTTTGAAAGTATTATCATATTGTCAAGTTTCGCAAACGTCGATCTCGAAAATAATAATTGGTATCATAACAATATCGATTTCGCTCAACAGTGATATCAAAGCCAAAGATTGGCGAAATGCGATATGTTAAAGATAGGAAACAAAAGAGAACATGTCTTTTCTATTATCATCACACTAAAATATATCTGATCTTTTTTCAGTGTAACATGTACGCTATAATTCAGACAGCCCCTAGGCAATATGTATACTTTTTCAAATCAAGTGGCCTACGTCTTTGAGTGCAATTTCTGATCAACTCAGAATTTTTTTGCCCATTAAAATGTAAGCTAGTAGTTTTTATAGACTTTGATTGAGAGGAAAAAAGAACTTCATGCTAGTACATTACTGACACCCATGTTATCACAAATATGACACTGTTGAAATGGCAATGGACAGGATAGCTACTTGAATTAATACTCAAATCTCACACCAATTTCACGCATCTTTCTTCAGGACCCTGATATTCTTCCACCTTGATTCCATGTAATGACTGGCTCAGTCTGCGTGTACACCCCACACTTGAAATCAAAGGATCCTTGCCCATTTCCATCTGTCTCAAACTTCTGAACACCATTAATGAACACCGTTAGCTTGTTGGCATCCACATCGTGTATCACATTTATCCTCATCCAACGATCGTAGATGTTGGATTCCACCACAGCTCTCGTGTAGAACTTCAACTGGCCATCATACACCTTTAGCATCAACACTGTTGCCGGACCTGAGAATCGGTGGATCTGCATGATTGAAGTGCCAGTAGTGCCATTCGGCACGAAACTGTAGCCTTCAAACTGCCATACCCCAGATGAATAGTCATATCCCTGCATCATATGTGTAAAATGTGCCAGTTAGTGACATACAGTTTGGTGGCATATTTTTTCTAGTTGCCGAAAGAGGGGCAGGCCATTACCTTTATACGGAGTTCACTCCGCGGCTTGGTTGCACTGTTTGGTCGCAGTGGTTTGTCAGTAGAGTATACCCAAAATGTACGTACTCCGTCAGTGTAGCTATAGCGATCATTCAGTGGCAAATTATATGGCCATTGCAGCTCAAAATTCCGGTCTGTCAGCGGAACGGCTGTGAACCCATCAGTGGGATCGCCAAAGCAAAACAGATGAGCGTCCTTCATAATGCTAAAGAAAGCCAAGAATGCCAAGAGAAGCAAGGCTGAGCAAGCCATCTTTAAGAAATTGTTGTGGTTGGTTGAGAGAGATTTGGTGCAGAAATTAGGATGATAAGAGGAAGTATATATAGGAGGATGATAAGGGAAGTGGTGTTCCGTGAAGGTGATGCAACGTAAAGTTTCACACTTGTTTCGTATGTTGTTTATTTATTTTTGTCACTTGAACGTTTTCTACTGTTTAATAGAGGGAAAGTTTGTCTCTTATATAATCACAACCATCTTATAAAATGAACCTATGATGTGTAGAATTTTTGTACCTGTGCTCATTCACTAAATACGTGCTTTCTGTGTACTTAAATTAAAGAAAAATTATTAGATTGCTTGTATATGATTATAATCTTTGACTAAATGATCTAAGTATAGGAAACCAAAAGAGAACGGGTCTGTCACAGACTGCAACTTATTCTGGAAAAACAGATCAAAAAACAAGGATCTCATGATTGACACGTTATGAAATAGACTTGTTCAGCAGTTTGATATGGTGGGAACTTGGGGTGGGACGTTATATTTTGAATGGGTGATGTTGTCTCGGTATTTTGGATGGATCTCATTTTTGAAGATTACATTACTTGTCTTCTCTCAGAGTAGATTATGTTACAAAGTTAACATGTTTTAGTATTGTATTTTATATGAACACAAGCTACCTTGCTCGGCTTTTGACTTACAGTTTTGTCCCTTTGGTATTGCCAAAAAAGGAGACTTCTTGGGATATTGTATCAACCTAGTCCCATGATCGCATGCTTATGTGTAAAAATGCATTAGTTCCGGTGATATATCGGTATATTCTACAATAGTTTCACCTTAGAACCCTAAACCCTTTTGTTCTTTAAGATCCTTTTGTCCTTTAACATAAGCATCAGTATGGAAATCAGCCTACCACCTCAGTAATCTTTGTTTGCTTTTGATTTCTGCAGCCCAGCAAAAATGTTATTAAGACAATTAAAGGTCTTAACTAAACAGACCAATTCGCTAAATTACTTTCTTAAATATCTACCCAAACATGCTTAATGAACTAGTTTTTGGCCCCTACATGAATCTATAACGATGTACACCCTTCATTTAAAATATTTTTCCCCCTTGTACTTACCCTGTAGCAGCTGGCTCAGAGAATTCTTATTTGTTACAAGGATTGCTCTTACCAGAGGATGCATTACTCTATGATGGAGCTCATCACATTTGGAGAATTGTTACAGAGAAAAATAAAAAACATATTAGTTAATCTTATATAATATGATATTGTATTTGGATCCTCTCATCTTCATAAAAAGTAGCGGACAGTCGTCTTCCTATCATGACTGTCCACATTCTAATTTGAAGCCTCCTAAACACTAAAAACATGACCTGCGCCCTGTTCCCATTATTTGCTACCCATGTATGGTTTGAAATCTTTGTATCGGTATCAGCCCTTTTAGGTATGAGAATCGATAGTATCAGTAGTCTCGTCATACAAGGTCACGTGGGCAATATTAGTATTGAGAATAAATATCAGTATCACGCATGATTTCAAATCGGGTTCTCATGTTTGTTCACATGGTTTTGATCATGTGGGTTCAGATGCTCTGGCTAAGAAATGATTGTCCACTACTATTAGAACAAAATTAAGAGGATACAAATCCTAGAAAGAGGATACTTGGGGTAAACTTAGTACTAGTTAGAATAGGCATGAGATATGGCATTTGGCAAGCCTTTTTCTTTGTGTTTATAAGATTCATGTTGTCATCAGCCAGAAAAGAAAAATCTCCAAATTTATTCCCATATGTATACTATACTGGCTAGATTACAATATGATATCTGAATTGTGATAACTTTATACTTCTTTTTATCTAAATGCATGCAATAATTACCTTTCGAAATGTATATGGTAAAAGTGTGAGTCCTCGGTTTAGGGGCCGTTTGTTTCGCGTAAAACTCCGTAATTCGTAAATGACTTACTACCCAGTTACAACTACGGCGTTTGTTTGGACCGTAATTCGTAAAAGACTTACGTAACTCAACTAACACTCACTTGCAACCCAGTTACCACTCACTTACAGCCCAGTTACAGTTAATTTTGTGGTCATACAAATTTGTAATATTTTTTTATATTAATATTAAAATTTTTAATATTTAACTTTTTTAATATTTATTTGCAGTATTAAAACTTTTAAAATTACCAAATAGTTAATTTTGTGATCAACTTTTTCACTTACGACTTATACATTATGACAACCAAACACCGTAAAGTACAATACACTTTCCCACTTTACAATTTTATATTACCAACCAAACACCGTAAAATTTACATACATGTAACTCATTTACAATTGTAAAAGACTTTACCAATTACAACTACGAATTACGGCCAGTTACGACAACCAAACAGACCCATGCAATTAGCTGGTTTGGTAGTACTCAAGTTCAGGAAATAGAATTTGTCTAGGAACTATTTGATATTTATCAACACAAGCTTCGACTTCCACATATCTTTTCTCTCTTTGTTTTGAGCTTTATTTGATGAATGATTTCTCAGAGGAAGTTGAGCAAATAAATGATACAACTTTAGGATTAGACTAGTAGTCTATAATACCTTACCTTCAAATAGAAATTACATTTCATGATTTTAGTTTTTGTTCTCATCGAACTTGTTTTTAATTGAAGCTGTTTTAATTCTATTTGTACAGCACATAAGTTCTATAAACACCGTTTTTCAGTGAACATATTTGATATTTCAAAGTCAAGCTCAGGTCAATTCAACATCAAACCTGCCAAAGACCAAGAACTCAAGCTTTATGGTTAGTGCAACAATTTCCTGAGGTTAATTTCATACACTACTATTATCTTGAACCATTTCTGTGTTCAGCAGCTAATGCAGGTTGAAGAGACCAATTCCCTTCAGCAGTTAATCGGAGAAATCCCTTCAGACCTCCTCTCCCCCTCCTAATTTAAACTGTCGGATCTCACCAACGGTCTTCTTCAGGGGCTAATACCCAGAAATGTGTCTGCAGAACTGCATCGTATCAGCCTTGGACGCTACTCGCTCAACGAAGCATTCCATCAACTATTGGGCAGCTAGTGAATCTCGTGTACCCAGAATTCTCTTAGTAAATATACTATAGGTTTTGCTTAACTTTATTGGTAGAGTGAATGAGTTTCAAGCTTGTTTCTGCATTAACTTCATAACTCGAACAAATATTGTATCTCTTGATCTTGGTTTGAATCAATTGCAACGTAGGTTGCCAAAAGAACTGGGCAATCTTCACAAGCTCGTCTTGTGAAGCTCCAGTTAAACCACCTGAAAGGAACTATTCGTCACGAGTATTTCAATCTGACGAGCTTGAGCGTACTGAATCTTAGTAGCAATTCACTCACTGGCACCCTACCAACAGAAATTTCAGGTTTACAGAAATTATCAGCCTTGGATTTGGCAGGAAACAAACTGGAAGGCATAATACCAGGTTCAATCTGTCAGCTGACATTTCTATTATAACTCCGGTTCGGTAACAACAGATTGAATGGGGATTCACTTGACCTGAGTAACCATCAACATGTCATGGCTCAACAACCCCAAAACGTTCCAGTTTATATGGTTTACATGCCCTACGCTATACTACCCTGCAACTTCAGTCTGGAACTACAATCAAATCACAAAGTGCTGAAAGCAAAGCCTCGCAGTTCACCAAGCAATCATCTACTTGTTCTTTCCCCACAAGTAACAATGCCAAGACAGACGGAAACTGAACAAAAGAGCGACGAATGCACAAATAACAATGCAGAGAGAGAGGCAAACTGAACAGAAAGGAAATGACAAATGCAGATAAGAGAAGATTCGCACTGGATCACAGCCCGGTTCATAACGTAAACTAGTAAGTTTCACTACGATCATAATTTTGGGAGGAATTAAGATCTTAGCTCTCAACAAAACAACTATGATCTGAATTGCAACATCAAGAGGATTTGATTTATCAGTTCCCATCACGCAGGTACCCCACACCAAATGCATTTCACATGTATTTTTGGTGCATAATCATAAATTTCATTTGGAATACAAAAATCATACAGACCATAGAAATGGTCTGTCATCCTAAAGATCTAATTTCCGCATGCTTGAGACTCAGATGCCCTCTTTCCATGATCAGCAAAAGTTCTAATTAACACAAAATAAGACGAAAATACATGAAGTTCTTGATAAATCAAAATAAAAATACACAAACTATATGACCAATATGTGTTTCTTATACATTTCTTTACAATGTCCATGTATAAGGGAGAGGAGCCTACTGGAATGGAAATCCAAAGACCCCCACTGCATTTCTTGTATCTTGAGAAAAGAAATTGTCAGCTCTTTACAAAGTATGTTAAGAGTGATTGCATGCTCTCCTCCGTGTAAAGTTGATGGTGAAAGCAAATGAAGATAGGAACACATTATGGTAACCTGAATGACTCCTGAGTCCTCAAAGGAATTCCTTCAGAGTTATAGCCATCTTCATCTGCATGCTTTGGGAGCCGCAACGAGAGAGACGGTGAATGACCTGAAGAATGGAGAAAAAATTACATATTCTGCATGCCCTTGGAACCAGCACGAAATTAACTACATGGGGTTGAAGAAAGAGAGATATACCATCAACCATGTCTTTTGTCCTGTGAAGGAGAAAGGTTCCAGAAAGAATTGTTACAAAGCCACACATTTCCGTGAGGATTTGTGTCGGATTCTGCCGATCCCAGTCCTGTATGCCAAAAGCAAAACAAAAGAAAGCAGTTACTCTATGAAAAGTTAACCAATGGCACTTCAGGAGTTGGCCCTTAACAGAGTTGAATGGAAGAAAATATTTTATTTTAGCCAGCCCCAAAAATTTGGGACAAAGGCATGTTGTTATTGTTGCTACTAATGCACTTCACAATCCACTGCTTGCAATTTCCTGCCAAGCAGAGATGCTCAAAACAAAGAGACCTCATTTCCCAAGCTTGTGCAGCATGCTAAGGTTACAGGTAAGAAAGCATCCGATCAAAAAGGGAAGCTGGATACAGATGCCTTTAATTTTAACTAATAGCATAAAACAATAGGGTAACTTGTACTGAATACTTGACCCGTATGTATATATCATATTAAACTGGCAAGTTTGATGACCTTGCTGTCCTTGAATAAGAATATAAACAACACAGACTTTGCAAGCAAACATATCACCTAATATAAAAAATTCAAGCTGTTGAAATCCCACAAGAACCACAAGATAGCAAAAAATTTAAGCATGCTTGCGTTATGAGCTCTCTGCAAGTTTTCTGCTCATTTGCAAGTAATCCACATACTACTACCCAGCTAACCTTAAAAGCAAACCTTCTGGTAAAGATCATGCACCTGATTGCTCTACAGTGAAGAGAAACAGGCTACTTCTCAACAAGATTCAAATTCAAATTTTAACATTCCAAAAAATTGAAATTGAACATATTTGTGAATTAAGAAGTCAAAATAAAGGTCAACTTTTTCACTAACCAAAAGCTGAAATCAACCACAAATGCTAGGTGTTTATTCTTAAAATTAAGCCCAAACAAGAAGATAACATCACAAATCAGAACAATTCCTCTCAAATTTTATTGCCTTCTCGCGAGCACGCTTTCTTCCCTGCAAGTCCTCTGAATAAATGCAACTGGACATTAGCCTTTTGGTTTCAGTTCTGCTTTTTTGTTGAACAAGATATTTCAGCTTCTCTTAGGTTCAATTCTGCTTTTTGACTCAACATCGTAGTTCAGGTCTCCTTCAGAAGGTGAACTGGTTTCTGAATTTCTGGTCTGAGACATGTATGGTTTTCTTTTTATCGGTGTTTCATCAGTTTCAAATGACCATATATCTGTCGGGCGGGTCTCTTTTTGGGAAATTTTTACCCGACCTAAAGCCCACCAGTTTGCACCCCTAAAGGCGCTTCCATTTGACCCAAAAAATGTCAAGTGAAACTGAATGCATCTGATAAAGCTCACTTAGAATAAACTTATGCCACATGTGAAAACATGCCAATATGAGAATTTATTTTGAAAGTCCAACTATCAGAAGGTGAAGCTCACAGCGAAAGTACCTCTGCATCAAATTTCCGATGGAAGTGTACTCTCAGTTGGGTAGAGATGATAATAGCATGGTTTCCAATATCGGCCGATTCCAATATTTATTTGCAATACCATATTGGGTTTTAAGGTACCCAATATAATGGGCTGATATCAAAGCCGATTTTGCCGCTATAACCAATATTGACGTGTGATTTTGACAATACTTACACTAATAAGTAATAACCATTGGCCGTTACCGATACCAGTTTCGAGATTTTAAACTATGAATAATAGATTTCAAAACACAATATGTACCAGATAAGTATCCAAATTTGAATTTGAAGAGAAGCAAATCACTTCTTTACAAATTTGCATGGCTGGAAACTGCAGGAGAAACATGGTCCTGAAAAGCATAAGCTAACAACTGGTTTATATTTATTTTTTTTTAGGTGGAACCTACCTAAACAAGTCCAAAATATTGGCATCCGATAACGTCTAGAAAATCCATTCTTAAAAAACTTTCAAGCATTAACCCTAATCTTATTTCAATCCTAATAGATATAAAGAGGATCAGAAAATAAGCACATAGCGACTTTTGAGTTATATGCATGTCAACCTGTGGCCTATGATGCACTTTGATCTCTCTCCTTCTTCGGATAGTGAAGATTAAGGTTTTAGGAGCGAAATGAGCAGTAATGGAACTTTTTGACAGGCCGATGACTTGATCAATTTGGGTTTGGCTTAGTTAAAGATTTAAAGGAATAGACGAAGGCAAACATGAAGCACAGTGGATAAACAGGCTCATGGCCATCAGGTCATATGCAGAAATACTACCACATCAATAAAGCTTTAGTGCTTCTTTGCATGCCCGCATGACGAAAAAATTCATGGAAATAAGGTATGTCAAAATCATTCCTGTTTTCATTTCTTTCTATTTTAAATTTTCAATGCGAAATTGAGGAATTCCGGAACCGCCAACACCAAAACTCTCGAGGGAAGGGAAAAAGATGTTTTTGACCCGCTGGAACTGAACAGTGCTTAAAGAATTGTGCATCAAGTGGTGGCAAATTTTCTTCTCTGCTCAAGCTCAATAACTGAAGGTAATTTGCGCTACTAATAGGAACATTTAAATGCCAATAGAGTTATGGCACAAACCCTTTTTTATCACACATTTTGTGAGGGTTGGAATTTTCATAATCCCAAATCACTTTCAACAGCTATGTACAGATGTTATGATGATTAATTTTAAGTTCAACAGCTTTAATTGAGTAAATCTCAATACTGGAGTCTTTATCTGAAATGATCTAAAATTAAGTAGGATGTCACTGTCATGTTTTCATCATATAACTCTCTACTCATTACAGCACATGCTTAGGTTTTGGTGTGCAATTATATAGAAAGACTTCTATTAGAGAAGTTCCCCATCAATATTGTAGTTGAGACATTCTTATTTGTCACTTCTGCTTTATATATTTATATTTCTCTACCTAACGGACCCTCATTTTGCATAATTGAAAATAAGTATAAGGGCTGTTGGTAAACTGAGATATTGTTCTAACTCTACCAGGGATTCTACGCTAAAAAAAAAACACTCTACCTGGGATTCACCATCCAATTATACCCAATAGTATGTGGTTCAAGGTCTGACATCTTGGTAGTTGGTACCAATATTTTTTGTTATCAAAATCAGCGATCTCAAAAATATCGGCTGTTTGTCTTGGTTGCATCAACAGTATCCATTATCACCATCGTCTCAATCATAACGGCAATATCAGCCTCGTGTATCAGTATGGGGTGAAATCTCAAACCTTGATGTAATTGATTCTAATGAAGAACTAAAAGTAAAGTTTCTAATACTATTTGGACAATAAAACAAGGCCTCACCAGAGTTAAACAGAAATAATTACCTTGAACATGATAACACTAGCCAGAATTGTTAATGATGTGAACATCACGTAATATATGGGTGAAACAACTGCTGTATTAAATGTATCAAGGGCCTGCAAAAGAATGTGAATTCTAATCAGGTTAGAAGCCAAAGAGCATTTTAGAAAGGGAGTTTTCACAGAAAAGATGTTTGAATCTGGACATATTGATCAGCATGTTATAAAGATTGATTAGTAGCATTCAATAGAAAGATCAAGAAATGCATCAGTCGACTTGGAAAACATTATGTTCAGTTGTTCACTGGTATGATGCTTACAGCAGAAGTTGCATCAGACCATATATTCAAGGGTGCTCTTGATCAAGTTAACCTACTGCAGTTATATCGACTACCCCCGATTCAACTTGAACAAATGATTAGAGGGAAGATAAATCCAGATGAAATCCAGTAAGCTGACACGTAAAACATCATGCAAAGATACAAAGGAGGAAGTAATTGTACATAAGAAAGCTATAGATCAAGAATTAAAAATCAAGCTGGGCAGTCTTTCGACAGAACCAGCTCGCAGCAGAAAAGTAAGTGTAAACATTTTAAGACCAAATCCACCATAACATATTTGCTTCTTCTTCCTTTTTTTTTTGTTTTATAACCATAGACTGGTCTTTGTAGCCCAGTCTTGAACCTGGATATCCTTTAAACCAAACCCCAGGAGTCAGAACTGTGTTTTTGCTTAAAAAAAAGGGCAAGCAAGAACCCCGACAAATGCAGAAATTTCAAACCTTGGGTCTCAAGACCCTGCAATTGAGAACAGCTAGAGAAAATAAAATATAGAAACTATGGGCTCTAAACATCTTCTATAGCCAGGAACAGTGGAAAGGGTAAGTAGGTTTTATCATGAGGAAGTCAAAGAGGAAGAAGAGAGTGACAGCTTATCATTTAGGCCCAACAGCCAGTACTTTTTCAGTTTTTCAAAGTTTCAAATGACCAAAAGTTCAAATAGCTTTGATCTCATCATCAGATCACATTATGTTATGGTGTTCCATAATTTTATTAACTAAGATCTTATGTACATGCCATTTAATCTGTCATGCGTTTGACACAATGACAATAAGTAATCATAAATTGGTAACAGCTTGATCTAATTAAAAAAATTAATAAAAGCTGAATCTAAAATTTTATAGATTAATAGAATAAATCCAGGAATATCTATAGAACTGTCCAAATCTAATTATATCATAAAATTAGACTTTAAACCGAAACAGACTCAGTAAACCATCAAAAATAAAGTTAACTGCCAGACATGCTGGCTAGGTAATAGCTTCAACACGAGTCCCATGATTATCTAATCTAGGCAGTCCTGTCTAGGTGGCTTAAATATTTTGAGCAGAACAGGATAATCGCAACACTTTTTAAGTGTTTAGCCTATTGAATATAAAACAGAGATATTTCGGTTTCTTTTCAGCCTGACTACTTCCATTGACCCAATCACTTAAGTTCTCCCCAAGGCTTCATGACTATGGACTTAGTCATAAAGTATTGGAGTATGAAGATCCTAGATACTCAGGATATTTTACAGCTATGATGGTAGTCATCTAGAAAGCTTAAAATGATCTGCAGATTTGAAGGCATTGAACAATAAATACAATATGACATTTATTGTTTCATATACTTGAATTGATTTTGTATTAACAGTTGTTGTGGGTCTACCAGGGCTCTGCTTTAAAGGAAATATTAGTGCGCTACTAAGTGAAACTAATAATTAACAAAAACCCCTATGGTTATTGATTCGTGTATGTTAGATAGCATTGGAATTGGCAAATTCCACAACTTTCTGCAGAATCAAATTATTTCTTCTTAAGCACAAAATTTAATTAACTTAAAATGCTACCGCCAGCTCCATATAGTTACAAATTCATATATGGGCTTAAGAAATTAGTTGACCTGTCCAAATACCCATTTCAATATTTCATCCACATTTCCTTTATCATTCTGACAAAACTGATTATGACCTCAAAGCCTTCCCATAATTTACCGTATACAAAAACTAAACAGACTCCACGTCCTAGAATTGACAAATCACAAATTTAAGGTGTCCTTTTATGCTGCAGAAGATAAATGGTTTGCATGACAGCTCATACTCTCTTGGACTAAAAACACCTAATTATAATGTTCACTTGACAGTTGATTTGGGATTCTATGTTATCATCCTTAATTCCTTATAACTTAAAACAAATTAACTCAAACAGCAATCAAAAAGAAAATCTAACCATAGAAAGTGATGCACAATTGCACACAGTTATAACTAAAATTCATTGGCAAAAAGATAGCAATAAACTTACAAATGACAAGTGCAGATATAAATTACCTTGTTTAAATAGTTCAGTTGAGTTAACACACATGTAATTACAATAATGGTGAAAGCCCATGTTTGTGGATATATTAACTGATTCATTCCTGAAAATGTCAACTTCAACGCTATTCCAAGAGCTTTCACACTCATGACCTATGACGGAATTAACACTGTTAACAGAAACCGCAAAGCGACAAGAAAATATAACAGAAAGTGACTGCACCTAGATACATACCGATAGAGAACCCACAAGCGAACAAATGCCGATGTATACCATGATATGTGTCTGTCCATACTGGGGGATGAAGTAGAATATAAGTATAAATACTGCTGCAAGTACTAAAGCTGCATAGAACATAAAGGCTGCAAGAAACACATCTTTTCAGTACACATGATAGTCACAATTTTGAATACATACAAAGAAACCAAGTTGAACTGTCAGCATTTCAAGTATAGGTTTCCTTTTATGGTGCAATGGAAAAATTATAAACCTGGTTCAGTAGCTAGATCCCAGACTTCCGTCACAGATTCTATCGCACGCTCCTGGGGGGCATGGAGGACAATTGTCGTTGATCCCACAACACACAGAACACAACCAAGAATACCAAAAATATGTAGCCTCTCCCGTAAAATAATATGTGCTAGTACAGCACTGCAAGACAGAGTGCAAGTATCATACAATGAGTAATTAAGACTTCAAATTGTAATATCATCGGATGTTGAGATCATGCCTAATGATTATGCTAAGTGCACCAAGAGGAGTAACCAGGATAGCCGGAGCAAATGCATAAGCTGCAAAATTAGCAATTTCTCCCACAATCACTGTTGCACAAGCATAAAAAATTCAGTATTCATCCACCAAGCTAAAAAACAGAAAGGTTCATGAATAGATCGTTCATGAAGCAGGAATAAATAGTAGAGTGTATAAATAAAATAGTAGAGTATATAAATAAAGCATGTTGGGTGAAACTTTTTTAACAGAGTTCAGAATAAAAATAACGTAAAGGTGGCTTTTATTGTATAGTGCTATGGTGTTTGTTGTTTGCCACTGACATTTTATTACTTGATGGGACAGAAGAGACTGTTTCAGGATTTAAAATTAGCATGACGAGAAGGGAACAAATGAAATATGACTTTAATGCAAGTGCAAAAAGAAAAGGGGTATAAATCGTATTAATGTCCATGAAATAACAAAGAGTGACCATTCTCATTATTCAGCTTCACCATTCATCAGGATGATACAGTTCATACTAGTCAAACCAAATGGCAAAAAGTAAAGTTTTTCAGAGCACTGGAACCATATAAGGGAACTTCAATAAGAAAGATATAAAATTAGCCATGATATTACAAATCCTAATGTTGCACATTAAAGAAGCAACATTCTTGCGGAAAAAAATGAACATGACCGAAATGAGAACGTTGTGATGGTGAAGCAAAAACATAAAAAAATATAGGATAAGAAATGATTGTGAAGAGAACTACATAAGATAGGATAACAAATAAGTGTATTGATGAGAATTTAAAGTAGCTTTAGTTGAGAATGAGGTAAAATTGAATAAGGTTTGTACCAAGGTTTGAAATTCTCAAAACTGGTATCCGTATCTGCTGAAGGTTTCTGATGTAGGTATCAGCAATATCAGGAGTATCAAATGTTTCATCGCTTGCTTCTTTAAAAAAATATAGAAGTAATTGAATTTACTAAAAAATAAAAAAAAAAAAGTTAGCAATGGTTTGACATATTTTTTGGAATAATTGATAAAAGTTTTTTTTAATCACATTTTGATAAAATAATGTATAACACAGTAGCTAATGCAATAGTAAACTATTAGATATGATATTTGAAAAATACAATCCAACTTATATGAATAAGTGTGCAATCTAAATAAAGGGTGTCTTATAAAAGCTGAATGAAGGAAAAAAATTCAAGCAGCCTGCCCCAAAATTTGAGAATAAAGGCTTTGTTATTGTTGTTACTTCTTCTTCTTCTTCTTCTTCGTCTTCTTTTTTACTGTATGGTGCATCTATTTAAATTTTCATTGGTTTCCAAAGATAAAATTCTAAAATTAAGTGAATCACAATGCACACATTAGGACTTCACGCTTAGGAGAAAATATTACAGTCAACCTACTTTCCATCCTGGTCCTTGCGAAAAGAAAAAAAAAAAAAAAAACAAAATATTGCTAAATAACCTTGGTAACTTAGTCAGCCTAGAACCTATTATCGGATACCAGTTATGTAAGATTGCTCATATGGTTAAGTTATTAAAGCAAGATTAGCCTTCTCAAATGATTTGATGAGTTCTTATTCGTAAAGTGTGATATTATCCTGTACAAAGTCCACATATCTTCTCAGTGACATATCAATACAAGGGTTCCATAAATTGACAGCTATAACTAGTCTTTAGAAAATACTTGGCATGGGATATAGTGCCTATTAGCACTAAAGATGGGAAAGATGATAAATTTAGCTCCCAAGAGAAGTTCCTCGCCTGTCGAAGCTGTGGCGGGCTGGGCTTTGAAGTTTAGATCCAACAAATCAGTTATTTCTAGTCCAAAATAAGCAAAAAATACCACATGAGGATTTTCCAATAGCTGCGCCAAAAGAAGCATAAAATACCGCAAGGATGTCCAAATCAGCTACTCAGATCATAGCATAATGTGACCTAATAGAAATTTTGACACGCATTAATTAAAGGACAAAGAGGCTTACTTGTTATCATGCCTGCCCACCAGAGCGGCTCATACAGATAAGAATAGCCACCAACTCCTGTTGCCAAGTCACATAAAATTTTAGCATTTCCAACAATATTAAACATCCAAAGAAAAAGAAGAGATGCTATTGATGCACAAAATCCCACCAAGAAAAAGAAAACAACACAAGGTGATTTTGGGCCATAAAATAAAGAAAATAGCTAGACTGTATCTGCACTTAATATGGATCACTCCAAAACCATGCAAAGAAAAAAATATATCTTGTGGAACTGGTTGATCATTCTACTTCTACTGGTCCTTAGAAATTCATTAGGTTTCTATTTCAAAGAAGCCAAGCTTATTGCCAACTTCCATTTCCAAGGAGTTTTGAGTCTTTTGAGTGCTATCAAAACAAGCATAATTTAGTATTGTAGGAATTAGGCAATATAATTGCAAGATGCTTCAATGGATGGGCAGGACAAATACAAGACATACGCATAATTAGCAAGTTATTTATATATTCATAGCTATTCCAGCCACAAGTATGTTGAAAAAAATTATACAAAAATAAAATTGTCTATATAAGTTCTATCAGAATATCGATCAGAGCGTATGCGGACATGATGATACCATGTAACTCTGTAGAAACATGCACTGCCTTCCACTTTTGGACATGGCTTCTCTTGGCTATATCGCCTTTTTTTGGGGTGGGGGTGGGGTGGGGTGGGGGTGCTGGGAGGGGGTGCAAGCTTTCAAGTAACAACAGTGTTCTTATCAATATAAAATTTTAAAGTTGGCCATGAATTTTTAATTATGCTTATATCCAGTAGGAACTGCATCCACGCTTTCCCTAGCCTCGTTTCATCAATGGACTCCCCAATGTCCTCGATTTAGACATTTCCCAGTTTTCCTCAAGAAGAAAATTGGTTTTATATACGAAACTTGGTACATTGGAAGTTGGCCTTCCTTTCAAAAGTCATTTCTCTTGTGGTTCCTGCTTGGTATCCCATGTAAATATTTGTCACTTTGTGTTGGATTCTTATAGATCTCCTCTTGATATAGGAATTTTCTGTTAGATTAAAACTTAAAGACTTCATGATGATGAAATCACCCAATAGATCTAGAATCAATACATCTCAAGAACAAGTATATAAATATATATACATACCTGAAGCCATTAGAAGGATTGATGAAGGTAGATTGATGAAGATCTCAGTCCCTTTCTTTTCTCCTTGCAAACCCTAATGTAAAACTCTTTTCTTCTCTCTGTCTCTTTTCTTTGCACAAAACCCAATTTTCTGTAAAGTGATGGATTTTCACAAAAGGGGTTTTTTTTTTTTGGCCTATAATAGAGGAGAGAAGAGGGTCTACGTATTAGCAAGTAACCATATGGAGAAAACCACCCATCATGGCCTTTTATCTCCCATATAGCTATTTAACTAATATAATAGTAACCTTTATATTTGGGCATACATAAATATCAGTTAGCTATAATTTATGGAATCCAATTAACCAATAAAAGGTTAGTGGGCCACTTAATGTGAGACTAACATTCTCCCACTTGGACCACTAGCCGATTACATTACAACTTTAGAAAACAAACAAAAAGACTCATTTAAAAACATTTGACTCCGTTGGATTCCATACTGAAAAACTTTGACACGTGATCACGAATTTTGAAAATAATAACTGATAAGCCCAAATAATGAGATATTGTAATACTGCAATTAGCTTGGACCACCAATGTGAGTCATAGCGGTTATACAACATTTATGTCATACTCCCTTCTAAGTACCACAACATTGATAACCCTCACTAATAGAGTCTATAACCGAAACGACCCCTGTAATTTGTCTTGTCAAGACCTTTCCTGTTTAACAAACATCCATACATAATATGTGCACACATAGTTGGATAACAGGAAATACAGAAACAAACTTTTATTGCGCAATAGTGTCAATTACATAAGCACCAAAACATACATTACAGATTACTCAAAAGACCCATTCTAATAACATGTTCTTTGAATGTCTTTGGAGGCAATCCCTTGGTCAATGGATCAGCAACCATTAGAGTGGTACTTATATTCTCAATTGACACTCGTTGTTTCTGAACTCTTTCTCTAACGACTAAGTACTTAAGTTCCATGTGTTTGGAACCACTAGAGTACTTTCCATTCTTAGAGAAGAAAACGGCTGCTGTATTATCACAAAATATCTTCAGCGGCCTGGCAATAGAATCAACTACACCAAGTGCTGAGATGAAATTACGTAACCATAATGCATGACTTGTGGCCTCGAAACATGCTACGAACTCAGCCTCCATCGTGGATGAAGCAGTGATAGACTGCTTTACGCTCTTCCACGAGATTGCCCCACCAGCTAGCATGAATATAAAGCCTGAGGTAGACTTTTTGCTATCTGGGCAACCAGCAAAATCTGAATCCGAATAACGATCACTTCTAACTGATCTGATCTCCTATATGTGAGCATATGATCCTTCGTCCCTTGAAGATACTGCATCACTTTCTTTGCCAATTTCCAATGCTCCATTCCTGAATTACTCTGGTATCTTCCTAACATTCCAACTGCAAAACTGATATCTGGCCTGGTACAAGTTTGTGCATACATCAAGCTCCCAACTGCTGACGCATATGGAACTTTCTGCATTTGTTTCTTTTCTAAGTCATTTCTAGGACACTGACTCCTACTTAATTTGTCACCCTTCATGATGGGTGCACAACTGGCTGAACAAAGTTCCATGTGAAATCTTTTCAAGACTCGATTGATATAACCTTTCTGAGACAGTCCTAACAATCCTCGAGATCTATCCCTGAAGATCTCTATGCCAATGACATAAGCTGCCTCACCCATATCAACCATCTTAAAGTTCTTGGTAAGATAGTTTTTGGTTTCATACAGTAAACCAATATCACTACTGGCTAACAAAATATCATCCACATACAGAATCAAAAAGATAAACTTGCTCCCACTGATCTTCAGATATATATACTGATCAACAGTGTTTTCTTTAAATCCGAATGAGGTAATGGTATCATTAAACGTTATATACCATTGCCTGGAAGCTTGTTTCAGTCCGTAGATGGATTTCTTTAATTTGCAAGCCAAGTGTTCTTTTCCTTTCTTTGCGAACCCTTCAGGTTGCTCTATGTATATTTCCTCATCCAAATTTCCATTCAGAAAAGCTGTTTTCACATCCATTTGATGTAACTCTAAGTCATAATGAGCTACAAGGGCCATAATGATTCTAAAAGAGTCCTTCTTTGATACTGGAGAGAAGGTTTCTCTATAATCAATGCCTTCTTTCTGAGTGAAACCTTTAGCCACAAGTCTGGCCTTATATCGTTCGATATTACCTTTGGCGTCACGCTTGGTCTTAAAGACCCATTTACACCCGACTTTCTTACAGTTACTAGGCAATTCGACGAGATCCCAGACTTTGTTTTGGTCCATAGATTTCAACTCCTCATTCATAGCATCAATCCATTTGCTAGAATCATTATTTTCGATGGCTTGTGAAATGAAACTGGATCTTTATTAATCCCAATATCGAAATCAGATTTCTGTAGATACACCACATAATCATCTGAAATGGCAGATCTTCTTTCCCTCTGAGATCTCCTCAAAGCTGCCGGTTGTGGTGGTTCTACAACATTTTCAGTGGCGATATCCTCATGAAGTGGTGAACCATTATCATTATGTTGTTCTGGTGACTCAGCTTGATGATTAAGCTGAGGAACAACAATTTCTCTTGAAGGAAAGGGTATTGGGATATTTACCCTTATCACTTCAAGATCCACCTTTCTTGGTTCATCACTCCCACTAATTTCGCCATTCTCAAGGAATCTGGCATTACCAGTTTCAACAATTATGGTACTATGGTTAGGACAGTAGAATTTGTACCCTTTAGACTTATCTGGATAACCAATGAAATATCCAGATATGATCCTGGAGTCTAATCTCTTTTCATGTGGATTATATATTCTAGCCTCTGCTGGACAACCCCAAACATGTAAATGTCTTAAACTAGGTTTCCTACCAGTCCACAACTCGAAAGGAGTTGTTGAGACTGCCTTACTAGGAACCCTGTTCAAGATATACATAGCAATCTTTTAAGGCTTCATTCCACAATGAATTAGGTACATTAGAGAAGCTCATCATGCTCCTAACCATATCCATAAGTGTCCGGTTTCGCCTTTCAGCAACTCCATTCTGCTGAGGCGTACCTGGCATTGTGTATTGAGCACAAATGTCATGCTTTTCTAGAAATTTGGCAAATGGGCCAGGATTCTGTCCTGACTCATCGTATCTTCCATAATACTCACCACCTCGGTCTGATCTCATGATTTTAACTTTTCTATCTAATTGTCTCTCGACTTCTGTAATGAACACCTCAAGGATGTCAACAGCCTGAGATTTTTCATGAATTAGATATACATAACCATAACGAGACAGATCGTCTATAAAGGTGATAAAGTATCTCTCTCCCGTAAAACATGGAATAGAGAGTGGTCCGCAAATGTCTGTATGAATAATCTCAAGAAGCTCTTTGCTTCTTGTGGCACCTTTCTTGGTGTGTTTGGTTTGCTTTCCTTTTATGCAATCCACACACAATCCAAAATCAGTGAAGTCTAGGTTATCCAAAATCCCATTCTTCACTAATCTTACAATTCTATCCCTGGAGATATGCCCCAGTCATCGTCTATGCCACAAGATAGAAGATTTTTCATCAATTAAGCCACGTTTAGAACCAACATTCGAATGCAGGGTTAAAAGAGATTGTGCAAACTCATAATTCAAGGAAATTTTATATAAACCATCACATAAAATCCTATGTCCAACCGAAATTGAATTAAACATCAAATTGAGTTTTCCACAACTAAATAAAACTGAATATCCAACAACATCTAATTTGGATAAAGACATTAAATTCCTAGAAATCGAAGGTACATAAAAAGTGTCTACAAGATCCATCTGATGACCCGTCTCTAAGAGTAGGCGATAAGTTCCAACAGTCTCGACCTCCACTTTGAGACGGTTCCCCATAAAGACAAATCTTTCACTTTCCTTCGGTTTCCTGGTTGTAAGGAATCCCTGCATTGAATTAGTTATGTGAGTTGTGCCTCCAGAGTCAATCTACCAAGTATTAGAAGGAACTTCAGCAAGATTTGATTCATAACATACAAAAGAAAGATTCATACCTTTCTTTTCGAACCAAGCCTTTCTCTTGTTGCAATCCTTCTTCACATGTCCTTTTCTGCCACAAAAGTAGCATTTGACAGTGAAACTCTTTCCATGACCCTGGCTACTTTCCCCAGGTTCATTCTCTTTCTTCGGTGGAAACCTCTTACCCTTTCCATACTTTCCTCTCTTATGTATACCTCCTTGAGTTACTGCCAACACCGAGTGATGTCCTTCTTGCCTCAGTCTCACTTCCTCTTGAACGCACATATTAGTCAGTTCATTCAGATTCCACCTATCCTTATGAGTATTATAGTGAATCTTGAATGGTCCGAATTGAGGAGGAAGTGAGTTGAGGATGAACTGTACCAAGAAGGATTCATCTACTTTCATTCCCAGTGTTCCTAACTTTGCAGCTTTATCAGTCATATTGAGGATATGTGTTGGACTCCTCTACTACCATCATATTTCATGTAGTTAACTCAGCCATAAGTGTGCCAGCCAATGACTTATCAGCGATTTAAAACGGTCTTTTACAGCAGTTAAGAGTTCTGAAGCGTTAGCAGTCTGAGGGAGTGAAGTTTTGATATTGTTGGCAATGGTCATTTTAATGAACATAAGACTGAGTCTGTTCGACCTTTCCCAGGCTTTAGCATGGCTAACCTGATTTGCTGTACTTTCAGCAGTGACTTCCTCAGGTTTCTCAACTAGAAGAGCCAGATCAAGATCCAGTACACCCAGTGTGAATTGAACATGTTCAAACCATTCAGAAAAGTTTGTACCATTCAGGGCTGGAATGCTAGATGCATGAGAGTGTAAGGAAATGGGAACGTTCACTGAAACAAAATAGGACAATGCTCACATTAAGGCCTCGAGTCAATACAAAAACATTAAATTTTATGAAGATGGACTATTGATATCACTTTGATTTCTCCTTTGGGAGAAACCTAAGCATATCCAGCATTCACTCTACAGGTGAGACCTTTTATCACCTATGTAGGTCTAATATAATTTATGCCACTTAGACAGTAAGTCATGTTACCTTTGGGTATCCAATTCTACACCACTAAGTTGCACAAATTACACTACCCTACCCGGTTCGTAATTATTTGAAAGAGACTTTCCTTTGGGCAAGTCCCAATCTCCTAACTAGAACCGCCACCGAGAATATTATTGTCTTTAATGTCACCCTTATTGACAAGTCTTTTATGTAGTTGTATATTCATAAGGCTCACTAATGTAGGTCACTTTGGCAACTACTAAATCAATAAACCGTATGAATATAAAACTAACCAATAATATTCTCTAACCTTTTATTTGAGTTATTCTATAATACTCCAATATTGTCACTTGACCAATTCAATCAGTATTAACACTATAATATTAAATGTGTAACATACATTTACATTTTAAACTAAACAAATATTAGTCGACTGGTCAAGGTAATCCTAGTCGACTAGGAGCAAGTCAAGTCGACTATAAATGAAAGGCTAGTCGACTAGGGGCAAGGCAAGTCGACTATAAATGAAAGGCTAGTCGACTGACAGAGAAACAGAGAACCAAACAACTCTCGGGTCAACCTATTAGTCGACTAGGGAAAGGGGTTTAGTCGACTATACTAATTATTAGTCGACTAACCAAAAGATCAAGTCGACCGACAGTAAAATACAGAGAGTCATTATTTCCCTGGGAAGAGATCTAGTCGACTAGAGTTGTGGGCAAGTCGACTAACAGTCGATGAAACAGAAACAGTATACTAATAACTGTTTAATCGACTGATGCCATATCAAAAAGAAAAATTAGGGTTTCTAATACTAATTTTGATCCCAGATTTGCACAATTAGAGGAATATTAATAGAATTTTCTTTTTGAAACAGTTAGACAAAACCTAATTTTATGAATTTTAGATCTCAACAGGAATTGTCCATAATTTTTATTCTGAGATGTATAGATTCAAAACCATGCTCTGATACCAAATGTTAGATTAAAACTTAAAGACTTCATGATGATGAAATCACCTAATAGATCTAGAATCAATACATCTCAAGAACAAGTATATAAATATATATACATACCTGAAGCCATTAGAAGGATTGATGAAGGTAGATTGATGAAGATCTCAGTCCCTTTCTTTTCTCCTTGCAAACCCTAATGTAAAACTCCTTTCTTCTCTCTGTCTCTTTTCTTTGCACAAAACCCAATTTTCTGTAAAGTGATGGATTTCCACAAAAGGGGTTTTTTTTTTTGGCCTATAATAGAGGAGAGAAGAGGGTCTACGTATTAGCAAGTAACCATATGGAGAAAACCACCCATCATGGCCTTTTATCTCCCATATAGCTATTTAACTAATATAATAGTAACCTTTATATTTGGGCATACATAAATATCAGTTAGCTATAATTTATGGAATCCAATTAACCAATAAAAGGTTAGTGGGCCACTTAATGTGAGACTAACATTTTCCTTTAGGTTTGCCAATTGAATAAATATTTTTCTTCTTAACAATATTTCATGCCTGTGAGTACTATAGAGAACCAAAGAAAAAAAATCCTTGAAGTTGACCGGAGAATCTCATAAGGCAGCAATGAGGTTCACACTGTTGGTCAATTAAGAAACTACATTCTCAAAAGATAACTGTCAACTAGCATTAATCAGAATGTTGATGATGGCCAAAAACACTAAAAGATGGGAATAAGACAGAAAATTCAATAAAAATTTAGATATAGCTCGACTTGGGGATAAGATTGAGGGAGAACGATTTAAATTGTTCTGGCATGTGCATTAGATCCAGAGTGCTACTAATAGACTTTATTGCTGTTACTGTGTGTTCACTTCCAAAAATAGTAACTAAATTACTAGCTAAGTCAATATAATATGTGAAAGGAGTCGAAATTGAAGTTTTTGCGCTTGGATCCCAACTCACAGAGGTACTTCCTTGCGCTCATGTGTCATTTTCTTCCTTAAAACAGGAACAAAAACACAGCTTTTTAAAACAGAAGAAAACTTAGAAAATTATCAAGCAAAAGATAAAAAAAAACTTAATTAGATTACCAGCCCTAACTCCGGAAGCCCCGGCCTTTTTCAATCCTTTCTTCTTAACGATGAAGCTAGAGCCAATGAAAAAGCTGGAAGACAATGCGAGGACCAAACCCTTTATGTTATCAACAGACATCCCTTTGTAAGCGTCCACCCAACTGTGACCCGATGTCGCCACATCTGGCGCCATTTCTTGAAACCCTAGCGATGCTCTGATGATGAAGACGACGATTACGGTGCTGGAGAGCTGCTAATGCTGCTGCTGTTAATGCTATCGAGAGATTTCCGCCATCCGCTCCATCGGATTGAGCGTGGCTAGAGAGATCCCTCGTCGGGTTCCAGATCTCGGACGAGGGCGTGAGATCACCGGCGGAGGTTTCGGGGTCTCTGGAGATCTGGCGGCAGTGAGAAGAGTAGAAGGAAAAGGGAAAGGGCGTGAGAATAGAGAAAAGGGGGTTGAGGGGGGGAGAGAGAGAGAGAAGAGAGGGTCGATAATAGAGGCCGGTCAACGGGTGGCGTTCGGCGCGGATCCAGACGGTAACAGACCCGCACCCATTTACTCAATAAAGTACCATATCCGTTTCGTGTACCCGCAGGTTCAGAAAATGAGTTCTCATACCCAGATCCGCTGTACCTGTGGGTCTAGACCGTTTATCCATACCCGAAATATTGAACTATTCATTTGTTTAAAGAAACTACCCGTTAATTCTGTGTCAAACGTGCATTGCCGAACGTGCATTGAATTTGAATTATTGTTACATGGTTTTATTAACATTAGATAAACAAGAATTGAACTGTTGAATTGATACAAAAATGAACAAAATTGAACAAATCTAAAATAAAATTTAGTACATACATTGGCAGCATCATACATGCTTCTATTACATTTACACATCACACTTCATCATCCAATTGCGATAGCCAATCATTCAGAACTCAGCTAAATATTAAATTGAACACAATCACATAGCGTAAGCATCCAGAATTGATTCAGAATCAGAATCTCAAACATCTAGAATCTCCAGTAATGTCGAACAACATCTCAAGGCAAATCGTTGGCAATCAAGTTGACATTTGAGAATTCAAAGAACAACCAAAATTAACATTTGAGAATAGTTCTAAACACCATACACAATTGTTTCTGCTGAGCAAAGTTTCTAATACACAAAAAAACACAAACATAGTGTGAAAATTGGAGTTCTATAAATGTGTACCCAAAAAACCACCACCACTATCCATCAAAAAATCATAAAAGCATTTCAGGATCACCTTGGAGCTCGAGCTCTCAGTTTACCTCAACGAAGAAGCTGAAGAAAAAGAGAGAAGATCCTTGGTCAAAGCCTAGACCTGGTTCGCGAGTCGATTCCCGAAGCTACCAGTGAAAGAACTGATGAAAAAACAGAGAAATTTGAGATCTCAAACTCAAGAGAAAGATAACTCAGAAGAGGTGCCACCCTAAGAGCTCAGCTTTGATCTTCTGTGAGATCCTCGCTGGAAGAAGGACGGTCTTGTTTTCCATATAATTTGCAAAGGGAAAAACTTACAATAAAAAGAGTGAGGAGCTAAATTACAAGTATTCTTAAAAAGATTACAAGTAGATCTCCTCAGAGATTCTGGAGAAGTGTGCCGATAGGAGTCTGGTCAGCGCGAGACCACTTTGTCCCTTTGACGATGCGAGCGATGAAATTCCCTTCTCGCCTGGTTCCGGGAATCAGAGAATAGAAGGTTGGTAGAACCCTCTTGCTGCTTCTCAAAATCGCCTTCAATTAGGAATTCCTTCTCGCCTGGTTCCGGAGATTCCTTGGGAAGAAGGACGATGTTAGGGTATCAACACCCTAGATAGAGAAAGCAATTCTCTAAAAGATCTCTGAATTCGAGAGCGCACGGTGCGTTGTGAAGAAGCCTCTGCTTGTGGAGCCCTTTTGAAGAAGTCTCTGCTTGTGGAGTCCTCTTCGCGTGTGTGATCTTTTGAGAAAGAAAGAAGCCCTCTGATCCTCTTCGAAAAGCTCTCTCGATCGATTGATTGCTCTCTTTTTCGATCGATTGCTCTCTTTCGATCGATTGCTCTCTTTTTCGATCGATTGCTCTCTTTCGATCGATTGCTCTCTTTCGATCCCCCTCCTTGTACCCCTGATGGGCTATTTATAGGGAGAGCAAGGGTATAACCGTCCCTTGAAAATATGGAAACAGATTGAATCAAATCTGTTTAAATTCGGAAAGTAGCCTTGCTGCGAGGCTAAGATCAGCTTCTGCGAAGCTAGAATTGGCAGGTCGGTTGATCTTCTTGATCCTTTCCATATCGTTGGAGGATTTTCCCTGATCTTCTTACTCGTTTTAGGAGAGTCAAGAGATTGTGGCAATCAACTGCCAAATTTGATCTCTGATTTGATCTTAATTGGATCCGATCTCATCCGGAGATTTGATTGGTCAAAGGTTGACCATAGCAGACCAACAGCGGAGCTGCCCGCATTGAGCTCGTAGCGGAGCTAGAGGCAGCTTCTGGCGAAGTCCGAAAGAAACCCTTTGGCGGAGCTGGAAGTCCTCTGTGGCGAAGTTGCAAGTTAGCTTCCTGGCGAGGCTTTGAGGCGAAGTCGAGTGATATTAGCCTCTCAAGCGAGGCTATCCCTTTGGGCTCATGCGATGCTAAGTGTTAGCACCTTAGACCTACTGAGGTCTGTTTAGAAACAATCCGGGTTCACTGTCTGCTTGCTGGATCAGTGGAGTCCAAGTTGCTTCCTTGTCCCTCGGAGATGGGTGAAAACTGGTCTTCAGCTCGTTTGTCACTTGTCTTTTGTAAATGTCAACAAGTTTAAACATTATTCGGACCAATAAGAATCTTGTCTTTTTTAAGTGTCAACGAGACCCCCTTCAAAGTTTTCGAAAGTCTGCAATAGCTCAGACTTCGAAACACTTTGAACTGCTTTGATCGGTGGAGAATGAACGTCGCCATAATTGTTGAGTTCAACTTCGCTTTCAATCCTGCTTTGGGATATAGATTCGTCGAAGAATTGCACAGAGGTTCGTGACTCTGAGTAGCTTCGCGTGCGGGTAGCTCCGCATCTGGGCTAGGTAGGTTCGCTCTGGAACATCTGTTGCTTTCCCAAGGCCAACTGCCGTGGGCCGGTTACGAGAAGGATTACTTCTTCTCTCGCACTGATCGAGGGAGATATTCTCCCCTCGCGCGTTTCCAAGGGAGGATATTCCCTTTCTTCAAGGCGCCATGAGTGCCTTTATGAGGGAGACGTTTCTTCCTTTGCACGGTTCCGAGGGAAACCGTCCCTTTTCTCAAGGCGCAATAAATGCCTTGAATGCGCTCGTGCTTCCACGCTTGAGGCGGCAGCGCTCAGGCCATGGGGCCTATAAATAGGACACTTGAGGTCCTCTGAAGAGAAGTGATCTGCTCTTCTCCTCTTCTCTTGGTTTGAGAGAGATACTCAGATCTCTGAACTAGTGGGAATGCCCACTCTGGTCATTATCCGGCCAAGGACCGGTAAGTCTTGATCATTCAACGACTTCACCGATTTTAGGGAATTCATCTCCCTTAATTCAGCTTTAACAGCTGCTTCAGGGATTAGTTTCCCTTACTCTTCATCTTGCAATTGACTGGTCTGCAGAGAAGGATTTTGACATAGCTTCCCCAACGAAGCTATCATTCTGACTTGATCACAGAAAGATCATTGTATGTTAAGTCCGCTACATAGGCAGAACTTGGGACCTGGTATCTTCAAGGTTGAGCCAGTCTTGCCATATAGGTGAGGCTAAGACTGTGTCCCATAGGATCAGTCTGGCTTAGCCATATAGGCGAGGCTAGGACTTGGCGTTTGCTGAGCTAGCCCATCACTGTTGTGCGAGCGAGGCTTATCCTCTGCTTTAACTAAAATCGGATTGCTTTGCCCCCAAAGAATTCGGCTTTAGCGCTTTTGCAGTGTCTTCTGTGTTTAACTGCTAACTTGCTCCAATTTTGCATTGCAGTGAGCTATGTTCGCCGATCTTGTGTCTTGATGAAAGAAACTGAAAAGTTACCTTATGCTTCCCCGGTTGAAACTTTACTTTTAAGCGGGAGGAACAACTTGGGGCAGCTGATGTGTGTCCCAGAGGCTGTTGGCAGCCTCTTATCCGAGATGATTCGTTCTGAGGTGAGGCTGGTGGCCGCTTCGTTGGAGATGATCCGCTTTGGAAAGCGGACGTCACACCTGTGAGATCACTGACATCACTGCCAATTCCCATTATAGGTGATCTATCGTGTTGGTGGTGATAAGTTCATTGCCAATTTTCATCAAAGGTGATCCAGCTTCCTGGTGGCAAAATCTGTCATTATGTGGAAAATTATGGCCCTGTCCTCGTGGCACAACTGGTTACGGCCTTGTGCAGGAGGAAGGCCTTTCGTGTCCAGTTGGTGTGGTTTGGAAGCAGATAAAACCACTTGTATGCCTTTTGCGCAAATGATCCTGTTGAGCAACTGAATATGTTGTATAAAATACAACTTTGATGTAGTATCAATGTACCTTTCCTTTTAAATCAATGAAAGTTCATTTTCTGCTCATCTGATTTTGCCTGCCTTCATTGAGAATTTGGCCATAGCGGGGCTAAACTTTGTGCAGAGTTAAGGACAGGGTCCTTTTTGAATGAGCTTCGCACGATGCTGGCATATCGGCGAACTGTGCCTTTAGTGGGCTAAGGCAATCTTTTTGGCGAAGTTCTTGATGAACTTGTGCGAAGTCCGCACTTTGACTCATTGGCGAGGTTAAGCCTTAGTGGCTGAGTCAGCACTTCTCGGGAAGGCGCTTTAAGCAACGTTTCAAATTGAAACGGCAGCCTGTGCCCTTTTCGAGGCATCATTTCAGGCGCTGATTGGCCTATAAAGGCCCGATCGGGCTGAGAAAGAACAGATCTTTTTTCTAGAGAACTTTTGATTCTTCTTCTTCCTCTTTCCTCTCCATTTAGAAAGTTTGAAAGCTTCCGTAGCTCTTTAATGGCGCCCAAGAGACGAGCGAGGAAAGAAGTGGCAACTTCTGCAGCGGAGGGTCCTTCTCCTCCTCCGGTCATCGAACGACCAATTGCCTGTAAGGGACTTTCCCTTTTTGATTAGAGACTGCCGTCTCTCCTTTAAAGCCGATATTTGGCTGTCTTTGGATGAACCCAAAAATGATCAAATTATGACCTGGTATTGTTAGGGAATCCTTTTCCCTGCATTTCCCTTATTTTCTTGAACGGGAATTCAAGAACTGAAGAGTTCTTCTTTAAGCTTCTAGGCGAAGCTATCACTTGGGCTGTTTTCATCCTGTTGAACAACAGGATACGGATCTGTCCCTTCAATCGTGGCCGTAAAGGATTAATGACCATAATGCCCTTTGACGTAGTTAGTCCTGGGGTTGTATTGCCTTCTGCTTAAGCTTTTCGAAGCGAAGCTGACACTTGGACATTTCTTGCGAAATGCGGACTTGACTGTGAGGCTAAGCTTTGTTGAAGCTGTTGCCTTGCTAGCTTCGCTCAAAGGGCGAGGTTATGCCTTGGTGAAACTTGTGTCTTTGCGTTCGCTTGGCTGATGAACTAATCATAATTCCTTTTTTGCTTCTGCAGTGCACTACACTCCTGGTCCTTTAAACAGCCTATTCGAGATGACCAGGGGATCGGACGGCAATATCAGCCTGCAATTTCAAGGGCAGGCCTATCTGTTTAGTGAGCGGTAGTTCCGTCGTCCGAGACACGCTTATTCATGGTGGTGATCAATACACCACGAGGAGTATTTTTGACTACAGCTCCCCTTGAAGATATCGACCGTCGAACTTATAGGAAGCCTGACTTCATGTTTGGGGATGCCGCGCCAGATCTTGATCACCAACTACAGGCCGGAGAAGAGCAATGGATCTTCCAGTTGGGTGATGAGAAGTTTTACCTTCCATCCAACAGACGATATTTTTCTTTGTCTTCCTTCCAGTGTGTGACGCAGGCTCGGAAGATGGCATGAGATGTGAGCCGAAATACCGACTCCGTCCACATAGGGAGATTGGCACTTCAGTCTCCTGGTTATGCAAGAGCTGGACCTCCTTATTGCATAATGGGTTTACATCCTGGGAATGTGTCGCGAGAGATCCCAGTGGGAGAAAAACCCGCAGTGGCGCTGACCTTTGGCAACCAATTCTGCAAGGTCAATGGGAACTACCGGCCACTGACTTTAGGACTCCAGGCTGGATTCACCCTCCGAAGACGTGGTGGGTGGATTTGACTACCTACATCCTTGCTCATTTCGAGGAGGATTTGGAGAGGCTGAACCTCTATGAGGTCGTCAGGGCGACCTGCCACGACATTGAGATGAATGTGGCGTGCTTTTACGCCATCTTTGAATTATATTGCCCAGCTTCAGGGACTTTCTTTACCCCTGTCGGCGAGTTGGGCATGGCCTTGCATGAGATGTGGGAAATCTCTGCTTTGCCTTTTAGGTCTCTCCCTTATGAAGAATACTTTTCGTGCGAGGCGGAGTTGGCTCTTCTGGAGAAGCAAGAGCCTGCCTTATTCGAGACTTATCGAGAGTTAAGGTGCCACTTGCACATTTGTTCCGGCATCCATGGTGGCAGCAAGGGCACTTCTTGTAGCTTGAAGAGCTGGGGGAATTACTTGTTCCCGGATATGAGGAATGCTCCTGAAGTAGCACATTGCAGAGTTGCTGATGGGGATATCTTTGAACGGATGCAGATGCACCTTCAAAGGGATTTTGTCATAACTGAAGACGATGGTCCCTATGAGAAGGGTGATGTCCTTCGGAGCTTCCATCATCAGGCTCGTCAGCCTATGTCTCGGGAGGCACTGCTGGCCGGTTTCTTAACCGTCTGGCTGAAGAAATGTGTAGTGCCATCTTCTTCGGGTGACATCGTTCATCCGAATGTTTTGCTGCCCGCCATTCGTTTGGTCCATGGTCGCCGTCTGGGTCTTCTCCCGGCCATGGTGTGCTGCATTCAAAGAGAGGCCTCCGTGCATTAACGGAGGCTTTTTGCAGGCCGCCGACGATGAAGCGTGAAAAGGGAGCCATTTTGCCTTGTGACGGACCCAATCCTAGGATAGGTCTGCCTACACCTATCTGATGGCGTGGTTCGCCTTACATTGTCCTTCGCTGATTGGAGCTGGAGAAGACCCTCCGCAAGGTGTTCGAATGGCGCTCCTCCGCCGATTCGAAGGGCGTTCGTTGCTGAAGAAATACGTGGCTGAGGCCCGTAAATTGGTGCGTCGATATGACGTTTACGGTCTCTTCCGCTGTTTTCCCCGTATTCGGGGTGCAGGATACGACGAGGAGTTCCGAGATGCGGGGGAAGGGCGGTCTTCCCTGAGCCGGGGAGTTTTTGAGTGGCTGGTCAGCATCCGGCCCTCACACTTATTGTACAGAAGCGGGGATACCTGCTATTGGAACGGCTCAAAGTGACGAACTCTCGCAGCAGTGATTGTCGCAGAGGGCAACTTTGGTGGAGGTCGAAGCTCGTTTGGCCCAGGCAATGGATTTCGATAAGGCTGAGCTGAAGTCGCAGGCACTTGCCCAGGCTGCTGATGATAGGAAGACAAGGCTGGCTATTCTTGAAGGGCGGATCAAATCTTATGAAGCACCCTCATAGCTTGTAATATATGTGCCTTCGTGTATCCCTTCTTTTCGGAATCAATAAAAGTAATTTTATTTTGACTCCCCTGTTGTGTTTCCGATTTGTTTTATCTTCTGAATTGTCGCTTCCAAGTTGTATTGCGGCCGTTTGAGAAGACAATCCTTACTGTACCGAATAATGAGACTTGGCTATCTGCTGGTTCAGAGGTCGCAATGACATACCGGTTGAGAAGCCACCAAGCTCGAAAGTAGTTCTTGTCGGACTGAAAAGTGAGACTAGACTATCTGCTGGTTCAGAGGTCGTATGACGTAACCGATTGAAAAGCCACCAAGCTCAAATTTAGTCCTTGACAGACTAAAAGGTGAGACCTGTCTTTTGTAAATGTCAACAGGCTCGAAATTGAGACTTGTCTTTTGTAAATGTCAACAAGCTCGAAAGTGATACTTGGCTATCTGCCGGTTCAGAGGTCGCAATGACATAACTGGTTGAGAAGCCACCAAGCTCAAAGTTAGTCCTTGACAGACTAAAAGGTGAGACCTGTCTTTTGTAAATGTCAACAGGCTCGAAAATGAGACTTGTCTTTTGTAAATGTCAACAAGCTCGAAAGTGAGACTTTGCTATCTGCCGGTTCAGAGGTCGCAATGACATAACTGGTTGAGAAGCCACCAAGCTCAAAGTTAGTCCTTAACAGACTAAAAGGTGAGACCTGTCTCTTGTAAATGTCAACAGGCTCGAAATTGAGACTTGTCTTTTGTAAATGTCAACAAGCTCGAAGTTGAGACTTGGCTATCTGCCGGTTCAGAGGTCGCAATGACATAACTGGTTGAGAAGCCACCAAGCTCAAAGTTAGTCCTTGACAGACTAAAAGGTGAGACCTGTCTTTTGTAAATGTCAACAGGCTCGAAATTGAGACTTGTCTTTTGTAAATGTCAACAAGCTCGAAAGTGAGACTTGGCTATCTGCCGGTTCAGAGGTCGCAATGACATAACTGGTTGAGAAGCCACCAAGCTCAAAGTTAGTCCTTAACAGACTAAAAGGTGAGACCTGTCTTTTGTAAATGTCAACGGGCTCGAAATTGAGACTTGTCTTTTGTAAATGTCAACAAGCTCGAAAGTGAGACTTGGCTATCTGCCGGTTCAGAGGTCGCAATAACATAACTGGTTGAGAAGCCACCAAACTCAAAGTTAGTCCTTGACAGACTAAAAGGTGAGACCTGTCTTTTGTAAATGTCAACAGGCTCGAAATTGAGACTTGTCTTTTGTAAATGTCAACAAGCTCGAAGTTGAGACTTGGCTATCTGCTGGTTCAGAGGTCGCAATGACATAACCAATTGAGACGCCACCAAGTTCAAGGTTGGTGATACTTATCTTTTGTAAATGTCAATAAGTATCGAGACCTGTCTTTTGTAAATGTCAACAGGGCTCAAAATTGTAATGGAGTTTGGGAAAAGTCTCGTTTTCACGGGGAAAAATGAGGGAATCACTGTCATAGGTTTAATGTTAACGTAACAGCAAAATATATATGTGGTCTTATCATTCTATGGATGAGAATTGGTAAGTGATTTTGGAGGTCTCGTTTTCACGGAAAAAAATGAGGGAATCACTGTCATAGGTTTAATGTTAACGTAACAGCGAAATGCATATGTGGTCTTACCATTCTATGGATGAGAATTGGTAAGTGATTTTGGAGGTCTCGTTTTCACGGGAAAAAACGAGGGAATCACTGTCATAGGTTAATGTTAACGTAACAGCGAAATGCATATGTGGTCTTACCATTCTATGGATGAGAATTGGTAAGTGATTTTGGAGAGGGAATCAAATGGGAACTGGTCCCTTAGGATTTTTAGTAAATCACCAGCTGTCAACGGGTTTGATATGCCTTTACCAACTACCGTTTGAATTGGGCTAGCCATGCTATTTCCCTCTGCATGATGAGTTGTCGAGGATTTATGTTGGGCTTAAAGGCCAACATTTTCCTCTATCCTTAATCGTTAAGGATGTTGGATCATCTGGTTAACGTATGTGTAACCTTGATTCTCCTTTAAGACAACAGTGTATGGCCAGGTTCCTACTGATTTACGGTTGTATTATCTCGCTTGGAGGAAGAGAAAGGCTCTCTTTGTGTGTACTTTGGACACGAAGATCTTGATCAGAGGTGTAGTGTTAACTTGATCATGAGAAGGATCCTTAATCAAGGATAATACTTCTTTAAGAACTTGCCATTGATCGGCATCATGAGTAGGTCGCCATCTGAAGTCATAAGGCGGTACGCTCCGTTTGAATAGACTGTTTCTATGACAAACGGTCATTCCCATTTAGGCTGAAATTTGCCTTTGATCTTATGCGTCATAATCATCGGTCGTCTGATGGCTAAAACCAGGTCTCCTTTCTGGAAGACCCTCTGTTTGACCTTCTTATTGAAGGCTTTTGAGATTCGAGCTTGATACAACTCGATATGCTGCTGAGCTTGTAGCCGCTTCTCATCTAGGGCTTCGAGCTCTTGAAGGCGCGATCGATCATTGTCTTCTGACGTGATCTTAGTGGTCAGAGCGACTCGCAATGATGGCATCTGGATTTCTAACGGGATGACTGCTTCGCACCCATATACCAGGGAAAAAGGCGTATTACCTGTCGGTGTTCGAACCGTGGTCCGTAGGCCCAAAGACATTCGCCAAGCTTTTCGTCCCAATCTCGTTTGTTCGAGAAGACAAATTTCTTGAGTAGCTTGATGATCGTCTTGTTGAATGCTTCCGCCAAGCCATTAGCGGCGGGATTATAGGCAGTTGAAGCCACATTCTGAATTCGGTATTTATCGCAGAATCGATAGAATACCTGGCTTATGAATTGGGGACCGTTATCATGGATGATCCGCCTAGGGACACCAATCGATGGATGACATGGTGTTTGATGAAATTAACCACGTTAGAGGTCTTGACTTCAGTTAATGGTATAGCCTCCGCCCACTTTGAAAAGTAGTCGGTTATTGCAAGAATGAACGGTGACCTTTCGTCGAAGAGGGACTAATTGGCCCTACGACATCTACTCCCCATGCTTCAAATGGCCATGAAGTAAAAGTCGGTGGAGCAGCTCCGAAGGCTGGTGTATGAAGTCCGCATGAATCTGACATGCTTTACACCTTCGTGCATATTGGATGGCATCGGCTATCATAGTTGGCCAATAATATCCCAGCCTATGCAACCTGTCTTTAAGTTTAGGACCTGGCTGATGAGCTCCACAAGTGCCGTCGTGCGCTTCTTGGAGCGCTTCCTGTGCCTCTAAATAGAAAGGCAATGGAGGAGAACACCGTCATATGAACGACGGTAAAGTGTCTTCAAAGTTGGATCGTAGTAGAAATGGAGAGACCTTCGTCTGACGGACGCCGCTTAATTAGGATCGTCTGGAAGCAGACCGTGCAAAGCATAGTCAATGAGAGGAAAGCGCCAGTCTCTTGGTTCAAGATCCGTGGAGACATTATAGACTTCTCGAGTTCTTAGCATGTGCTTGGAGCATACAAGATGTCGAGTTGCGACTGTGAGGTGATACTCGGTGTCGGCTGGCAAGGCTAGTGTCGTTGCTAATGCAGCAAGAGAGTCCGCCTTGGTATTCTGAGATCGAGAAACGTGCCCGATGTAGAAACCTTCAAATAGGTTGGCCAATTCAACGGCCGTGTGATAATAAGGCACCAAGTCCTCATGGCGGACTTCGTATTCGCCTTTAACCTGATTGATGATCAGTTTTGAATCGCCATAAGCTTCGAGATAGCGTACCCCCATTCCATGGGCGAGTTGAAGACCGATGAGCAGAGTATTATATTCTGCTACATTGTTGGAGCATGATTCTGTCAAAGAAAATGCTCTGGGAAGAACATGGTTCTGCGGGGAGATAAACACAACCCCTACTCCGGCAATTCTTGCCTTTAGGGCCCATTCGCGATGCTCCATCAAAGAACATCTGCCACACTTCCTCTCCTGAGGTTGCATAAGACTCGAAGACTTCATCAGGGATATCTTCGTGAAGTTTTGAATGTTCCGGAACTGGATGAGCAGCTAAGAACTCTGCAAGGGCCTGGCCTTTAACCGCCTTCTGAGGGGTGAAGATCATGTCGTATTGAGACAATAAAAGTGCCCACTTAGCCAATCTTGAATTCAATGATCCTGGCTTCATCATAAGAAGACGCAATGGGTTTACTCTGGAGATGACATGTATGGTCTGGCCGACCAAATAATGTCGTGTCTTCTGAACAGTAAAGACGAGAGCTAAACACTCTTTCTCGATAGGGTTGTAGCGAGATTCTGCTCCTATGAGAGTTCTGCTCAGATAATAAATGGCCTGCTCGTGACCATTGTCGTCCTTTTGAGCGAGGAGGGCACCAAGAGAATGGTCCAGAGCTTTCGCATAAAGCAAAAATGGCTTCCCTGATGTAGGGGCCACTAAGACTGGAGGCTTTGTGAGGTACCTCTTGATGTCTTCATAAGCTTCTTGGCAAGCTTGATCCCATACGAAGGAAGCACCCTTTTTCATGAGTCGGGTGAACGGTTGACAGCGGCCTGAGAGATTTGCAATGAATCTTCTGATATAAGCCAGCCAGCCCTGCAAGCCCCTGAGCTCTTTGAGGTTCCTTGGTGGATGCATTCCTTGGATGGCTTTGACTTTGTCTGGGTCAAGATGAATCCCTTTTGATGTGACAATAAACTCAAGGAACTTGCCACTTGACACTCCCAAGAAGGATTTTGTCGGGTTCATTTCAGTTGATGAGCCCGCATTATGTCGAACATCGTTCTCAGGTCGCGAAGATGTTCATTCTTGTTGCGGCTTTTGAAGGCAATGTCGTCGACATAGCACTCCACCATTTTTTCGGAGATGATCGCGGAAGATCGTACTCATTGCCCGCTGGTAGGTTGCTCTGGCGTTCTTCAGTCCGAAGGGCATTACAGTGTAGCAGTATACCCCAATGGTGTTCGAAACAAAGTATGCTTCTCGTCGTCAGGTACATCTTAATCTGGTTGTATCCTGAAAAGCCGTCCATGAAAGACATCCTTTCGAACCCGCATGTGTTATCAATCATGACATCGGTAATGGGCAGTGGGAACTCGTCTTTAGGACAGGCCGTGTTGAGATCACGATAGTCGATGCAGATCCGTATTTTCCCATTCTTTTTAGGACGGGGACGATGTTGGCTACCCAATCTGGATGTTGTTCCTCCCGGATGAAGCCACATGCAATGAGCTTGTGAACTTCGGCTTTAATAGCTTCCATAATGTTCGGGCGAAACCGACGTTGTTGCTGCTTGACTGGCTTGACGTCAGGCTTGATGTTTAGATGGTGTATAGCGACCTGTGGATCAAGTCCGGCATATCTTCGTAGCTCCATGCGAAGACATCTATATACTCTTTTATGAGCATTATCAATTCTTCCTTTTCTATAAGTGATAGGCTTTCACTTATAAAGATGGGTTTGGGATGATCTTGACTTCCCAGGTTAACCTGCATCACCTTGTCTTCAGTAGGTGGTTCGCGCAGTTCGAATCGCTTTTCCCACTGGAGGTTTAATTGCTGGGCCCATGGCTCCTCATCAATAGCTTCTGTAGGCTCTAATTGACTGCTTGAAGTCATATTGACAGTGAGGTCTTCGAACATTCCTCCTACACTGATATCCGAGTCCCACTCGGAGGATGAGGCCGAATGTGATGGAATTGATCCATCGTCCTTGGCTTGAACTGTTTTTGATGATGTGGGTGTAACATACCCTAACCCCCTACGTGTACTATCATAGTAATTTGCAGGCTTCCCTTTTGGGACAAAATTACGCATCAAGCTGCGCCTTCCTTTTCCAAAGTTCAGGCCCATTCCATGCTTCAAGTTATATCCCATTTTCTTCATAATGTGACGTGTCGGCTGCGCGTAATGGAAGAACTGTGGAGTATCTGAACCTGAACTTGAATCTGCAACTGTAGGTCCCCGTGGTTGGGTTCTACCGAAGATTATCGGTAACTGCCCTTGTTTGGACTGAGGGATCACCAGCGTGGCCCCTTCCATAGCTTCCATAGATGTGCTGGCCGCACTCGGCTTATGTAAGGGCATATGCAGAGAGCCATCTGTAATGGATTTAACCGACCCAATACTCGCGGGATAATCAAAAGAAATATTATCATTAATTACCCATTCACCTTCATCTTCAGACGGAGTATTACATTGGGATTATTAAGACATGCGATAATTGATTCGCCGATCAGAATGGCTGGTATGCCTGCTTCGGATTCTGAATCCGCCTCATTGCCACTTTCATCATCGTCTGGCAATGGTTCCTTAGGTGTTTCACTGGCCTCTTGATACAGGAGAGCGTCAGTGAAGTAATTTTCCACCCCTTTGAATGGTTGCTTTTCAGCGAAGACAGTTCGTACTGTCGCATCATCTTAACATATTTGAAGCATTGGTGGAAAGTAGAGGGAACGATCTAGTTGGCATGGATCCATGGCCGTCCCAGCAGCAGGTTATATGATGTGTCAGCGTCAATGACATAGCATGTCACTTCTGACTTCAGGCTCCCGATTCTGCAACGGAATCGAATTTTTCCCAGTGGATGACTGCTCCCGGCGTTGAAACCGTATATTGTAGTAATGGTTGCGGACAACCTGTACAGTGGTATGCTGAGGAAGTAAAGAAGCCTTTTGGGGATGGTGCTGAGTGCGGACCCCGGATCTACTTGTATTCTTTCGATGCACGTTGAACCGATATATCCGGTGTAGTACAGAGGTCGATCGTGCTTGTTGTCTTTGAGAAGCATATCTTCCGCCGTGAATGTAATAGCGGGCACCTTGGATTGTGTATGATGACATTCTGGGCAAGGAGACTGAACGTCGTCGTTAGGGATCTCAGGCATGCATGTCAGAAAGGATTCTGAATTGGCTAGCGCATCCCCGAGTGCTTCTCTTGTCTCTTTTGAGAGGCGAAGGAGCTCGTGTATAGTGATACGAGCTGGGATATTGGCCAGCTGAGCCAATATGTCAAACCGAAAGGGCGTATCAAACCCTTGGCCTAGTGGTTTCTTCAACACGTGGTCGAATCGTACCTCCTTAGGCCTCTCTTTTCCCTTGGTTGGGATTGGAGTGGATGCTGACATTGATACCGACGTCGTTTGCCGTTGTATCTCGTCAGTAGACTTTTCATACTGCCTCAAGTATGATTTTCCAGATCGGGTGCCCGTCTGTTGAGGCGTATCGGCTTGCGCCGTGCAAGCAAGCTTTTCCCCTTCTGAATCGCTGAGGGAAGCTGATGTAAGATTACCATCGTCTGGCAGGACAGAGATGACATTGCAAGATTTGCCCTTTAAGTTGGGCTCCTTCGAATCCTGCTGTACTTCTTGGACGAGGTCCGGGTGTATCCAAATGACTTCCCCCGTCTCTAATGTTAGGGGAACGAGGCCCTTATTATCTTGAGTCATGGCTGGAGGGTGTCTGACTTCCAACCGTGGAGCGGAGGCTGGGTAGGTCCCGTCGAGAACTGTGACCTTTTGGGTGCTGCCGAACTCAAGAGTCACCATATTAGCAGTGACTTTCTTCTGCTCCGTCTTCAATGTCAGAACCCCGGCATCGATCAGGGCTTATATTCTGTCCTTGAGGACATAACACTTGTCAGTAGGATGGTGGATCATCCTGTGATAGAGGCAGTATTTAGGGTCGTTTGTGCGCCCTATCTCATTGGGACGCCGAGCATCTGGCAGTTTCATTTTGTTCCCTTTGTGGAGAAGATGGAATATCGTGACCACCTGATCGTCTTTGAAGGTAGTACTGCTTTGGAGGGAACTTAGGCTCCTGATTGTTGAAGCCGCTCTTCTTGGCCTTCGACTGCACATCTCCGGATAACTCCACAGACATAGTCTTTTTGCCTTTAGCTTGAGAAGATTGCGGTAGGTCGCTATGCCCTTTATTGTTCATCCCCCACTTGCCTCTAGGGGCGGATGGTTCGAACTTTTAGCCGACTTCTCGGCTATCTCTGCTTGTTCGACCAATTCCTTCCAAGTGTGGGCTTTGATAGCCCCCATGCGAACTTTCACTTGGTCTAAGAAGTTGTGTCTGCATGTCTGTAAGAGCATGGGTAATGGCATCCCTGCTGGGCACATCAAGGATAAATTTCTGAACCGTTCAATGTAGTCACGGACAGATTCGCCCTCCTCTGCACAGTGGAGAGGAGCTTGTCCATGGTCACTTCGGTATCGTCCTCATAGAAACGAGAGAGGAACCGAGTTTTCAGGTCGATCCAGGAGTTGATAGAGCCCGGGGGGAGACTTTGGAACTAGTCAAATGCCACCCCATTTAAGGTGCCAATGAACAGCCTAGCCATGATGGCGTCGTTGCTTATAACATTACCAGTCTGAGACCGGAAGTAGTAGATGTGTTGATTTGGCGAGCTCTTTCCATCATAGGTATGCAACGTTGGTGGTTTGAACTTCGGTGGATATGGCACCGAATCCCACTCCAGCGGATAAGGACGGACTGCCCCTACCTTCTTTAATTCATCCCTCTGAGTTAGGGATGCGATTTGAGCTTGGAGGCCTTTAAGGACTTCGGCGTCTAAGAAAGAACCCTCCTTGGATTTCTCCAGCTTTGGCTGCTCATTGCTGAAGTGTTCCTCCTCATCGTGATTGCTCCCGGCATCGTTGTCATTCCGATTGCTGAGGAGTCGAGCAAGCATCTGTTGAATATTATCCAAGGCTTCTTGCTGGGTTCTGGAAGTTTGCTCCTGAGCTTCCAGGCGCCGACGAAGGTCGTCGTTGACATTATCAGCCATATTGACTGATGCTCTGCCTGTTCGTGATTGGTAGTGAAAAATGCATTTTTATCATAACATTTACCATCACATTTTCATATTTATTCATTTAATTCTGCACATTTATTAATATTTTGTGATTTATTGTGTGCAGGCCTCGAGTTCTTATTTTTATAAGAAATAAAGCTTAAAGAAGCCCAAAAGCCCATATCCAAGCCCAAGTCCAAGCCCAGGTGTAAAAATGCAAATATCAATTGTCAAAGTACAAATTATGCAAGGGCCAAAGTTGCAAATACAAAGAAGAGGGAAGGATAGACTTCTATTCAACCCTAAATGCTTGCAGGAAAGAGTTTAAAGATAAATTCGGATTCAGACTGTACATGTTTAGTATTCAGATCATAACTTTTGCTACAGATATGCAAATCCGATGATTCAAAATGCTCCAGAAAGAAGACTTGAAGCCTTACAACTCTTATGTTGATCAAACTTTCAATTCAGTCCGTAGATAAGCCAATTTCGGCGATCAACAGGATAATAAATTGCAGTTCAGATTTGATTTGAACTTCTATGGATAAGTGCCACAAGTCTGGAGATAAGATTTTTTGGGAGAGATGTACTAGGACTCTACATCTTCCAACTCCTATAAATACCCCTGCAGATGCAACACAGAAAGCGTCCAGAGGCGAGCCAAGGGCCAAAAAGCTAGGTTTTAGTCTTCTTCTAGGTTGTAGTTAGGTTTTTCTTTTTATTTTCAAGAGAGAGAGAGGCTTATGTTGAGCGTGACACCGATGTATCTTCTCTTCTCTGCCATTGATTAAAGCAATAAAGGTAATTATTTTTCTTTTGTTCATTGTTCTTATATTTTATTTTTCTTTTTGTTTTCCTTTCTTTTTCTCTGTGATCTCTTGTGGTTGTTGATGAACATGCAAGTGGATTCCAAAAGCAAGTATAACTAAGCTATGTGAGAACCAGCGATAGTTTCATGAAGACGTTTCCTCCAAGCTACGCATCACTTCGTTCTTGATATGCTTGACGATATAATGTGCACAGGGATTGAGCTCGAGTTTATGATCTATTCGTGGAACGCCTCCTAAGCAAGGTAGAACATGTAAGGTTTTCACGTTTTTCTTCAACCAAACTCAAGTAAGTATTCTTTTCTTTTCTTTTGTAGATTAAATCATAACTCTTCTCCATATTCTTTTCTACCACCCATTGTAAATACCACTACTTAATAATAAAAAGATAATTTTTAGAGATAACTGCTTAACGCTTCCATCGCAGTCCCTCCTTGAGGATCACGACCCACATAGCCCTGCTACCGCGGATTAGAACTGAGACTTGCACATCATATTCTAAAATACTATATTTTTGCGTGCAGGAAAATTCAGTCAACAAATTGGCGCTATTGCGGGGATGGACGGTAAGTTTATCTCTAAAACAAAATTTAATTTTTAACTAATTCTTTATTCTTTTCTGTTTGCAGGTTTGGAGAATAGGAAACAGAAACATAGCAGCAGCAGTGGACATATTGCTATTCTGTGCCTCTGCCCTCGAAGGCAGAGCACCAGAACCCACTGTTTTGCCGCGGATCCGCGGCCAGAGCCGCAGAAACGCGGCAACAGTGGTGAATTACTGATCCAATTTTTTGCAGGGTGCTTCAAGTTAAAAATTCTGCTTTCTTCTCTGTTCTGATTTGTTCTGTGATATACCTGTAAATTGTTAATAATTCAACAGTAAATTATTGGTTGTTAAAATAAAATTTGATTAGACGTTTGCATATTAGGCACGTGTCTTTTCAATTATTTTTATTTACTGTTGAGAGTGCTGGAGACGCAAGGTACGTACGCATTGCATGTAGAATAGGATCATCTCTTGGTTGATTTTCTGCTTTGAGTGATTCTTATCTATTTATCTTGTACACTTGCACTAATTCATCTTAAGGGCATAACCCATTAACAAGATAAGGTGGGGATTTCATCACCTTCCTTAGCCCAAAAATCATATCCCAAGCACTCACTAACCAAGCCTAACTTAAAAATTAGTAGACATTGGCCCTAGGGACATCTCGGACTCAATAGGAGATTATCCTAAGGAGGAACAGTGCTGGAAGTTGACTCTTGTCAAATCAGTGTCTAGGAAAGGGATTGAGGGCCGAAAGCCCGAAGATTGGTGGTTATTTAATTAAGGAACGTCTTTGACGGAAAACCTCCCACCACTCTTGCCCTGACCTGGCTGATTAACTTGTGGTCAAAGTCTACACCCTACCTCCCGTGGACAGTCTAACCAGTTAGGAGTCGTCTAGGTCTAGGTCTACCCTAACTTAGGTTAGAAATTTTTCTTTTTTGTTTGTTTTTTTTCTTTTGTTTGTGATTGTGTGATATGGCCTATAACAACAATTTTTTCAATTTAATGAGGATCCATGTTACACACCAACCTCTTATTCGGATATTACCAACCCGGCATATCATAACTTTGACCAACCTAGTGTGCCAGATTGGTCTTATCCGAATCATTACATGCCCCAGTCCCAATACTATGAACAAGATTGGAATAATCATCACTACTCTTCACAGAGTCAATGGGGATTCAATACCCCTGAGCCATATGGTCAACCACCTGTTCAACCAGTATCTTCATATACGTCTTTTCCTACATCACCAAGGTTTCAGGCCACCATTGATCTATTTGATGGGTTAGAAGAAAAAGTGGATCGGTTGCAAGATATAATGAATGATCAAATTTCTAGACTTTCAAACATTCTTGAGCGAACCAACCAAGTTGATAGGAACCAAGAATCATTCTGTTTAGAAGACCTTGATCAAAATTCAATTTCATCACATCAATATGAACTTGCTCAATCCCAATCCTTGGACAAATTGGCTAGTTTTAATTTCAATGAGATTGAATTAGATTATGAATGTGAACCCGATCCCCAACTTTGCGATTCAGTTTCCATTTTCGAATCTATGTTGACTCCGGTATCCTTACCCAATTTAGACCAATTTTCTAAGCCAACATTTATTCCCATACCCATAGATCATGAAATTGAATCACCCATTTTTGATGATCATATTGAACTTGACCAATTGTGCAATTTTGAAAGTCCTATGGAAAAATTGGCAAGTTCCCATTTTTATGAGATTGAAACTAATGAGATATGTGACCTAGATTCCCAAATCTATGATCAAGTTCAAATTCCCGAATCATTATTGACTCCTGTTTTGTTACCCGACTTAGGTAATATTTTAGAGTCAGTTTTGATTCCCACACCTATCATTCCTGAACTTGAATCACTAACATTGAGTCACATTCCATTGTGGGAAAATGATTGTAGACTTGAGTTTCAATTTCTTGACTTGGACCCACTTCTTGATCCTAGCCCGACTCCTGAACCTTTACTTGATTTGAGTTTCTTTCCTGAGTCGGTATTAGATCCTGAACCTATCATTCTTGAGTCCAAGTCAACCATTTTACCAAGTCACATTCTTTTGTTGGACATAGGTATAGACCATGACTCTGTGATGATTTTCCAGGACTGGTCATGTAAAGGGAGTAAGTTTCACGAGAGGATCTTCCATGATCCTATTCATTCTGGGGACTTTAAATATGTAAATAAAAAAGAGGTCAATAAAGGTAGGTCCCGTGAACTACCACGTTATCTTGTTTGGGCCACATTTTGTGGACCAATTAGACCACCACCGGAACCACCACCTGAGGTAACTTCCGCCTTCCCTTGTTCTATTTCATGCGTACATGCATTCATTCATACATTGAGGACAATGCATGAGATAAGTATGGGGGTGGGCTTTACTAACATACTAACATAGGTAGAAACTAACAAAATTGCTAATAAAATTTTTTTTTAAAAAAAAAAATGTTATAAAAAGGAAATATTTTGACTTATTTTTTTTGAAAGAAACCTAAGTTAGTTTTAAGGATTAGGAAAATCATGATTAGGATTTCTAAAAACTTGGTCAAAATAAATAAATTGTTTAAATTTTAGGTATAGGAGGAGAAATTGAATAAATAATTAGTCTTGATTTTTACCTTAATGAAATGTGCATACCAAATGCATATCTAGGATTCTAAGACAAAGACCTTGTGCCTCATAAAAAAAAAAAAAAGAAAAAAAAATCACCAATTAAGCTGATACATGTGCCTCAAGAAGCATAAGTATTCATGCCTAAAGGTGAGTAAATAAAATAAAGTCCTTAGTTTTGGGGCCTAGTTCACTCGAATTTGAGTCCGCGGGGTGTTTTCTCACCTGGTGCCCTAAAGCCGACTGGTTTGGGAGCCACCGACTTTAAGTTCGCTACATGGGTGGATTAGAAAGCCTAATAGAACTAAGAAATATGATATATGTATTAACACATCTAATAGTCAATTAGTTAGGTATGAGGGCCTCAAGAAGCCTTGATACTTACACAAAAGAAAATTAGATGAGTTATACATGCTAAAAAAAATTTTTATTAACACATCTAATAGTCAATTAGTTAGGTATTAGGGCCTCAAGAAGCCTTGAAGCTTACACGAAAGAAAATTAGATGAAGTTATAAAAAATAATAAAGAGGCATGAGAGTCCAAGTTAAGGAATTCCTAGCAAAAATTCATAAGGATGCATATGATTTTTGGTAACGAAAAAGACTATACACAAAATTCAATTTTGATCCTTACTTAGAAATGAAAACAATTTACTTTATAAAGACTAAGTCTAAGAATGAATAAAAATGAGGATCCTAAAACTTATAGACTACTTAATCTCTTCAATAATAATTCAAATATTTCCTTTTTATGGATTTTGTGGGTGTAATCCGCTGAAAACCCTCACGAGACAACACTCGTCCTCTAGGGTAACCTAGAGGTTTAACGGCTTGTTGCACGTGCTAAGTGCAATCGTGATTCCTACGAAAGTGAGTTAGGTTAGATTAATTTTTCTTTTTCTTTGTTTTTACTCGAGGACGAGCAAAAAGATAAGTGTGGGGGTGTGATTGGTAGTGAAAAATGCATTTTTATCATAACATTTACCATCACATTTTCATATTTATTCATTTAATTCTGCACATTTATTAATATTTTGTGATTTATTGTGTGCAGGCCTCGAGTTCTTATTTTTATAAGAAATAAAGCTTAAAGAAGCCCAAAAGCCCATATCCAAACCCAAGTCCAAGCCCAGGTGTAAAAATGCAAATATCAATTGTCAAAGTACAAATTATGCAAGGGCCAAAGTTGCAAATACAAAGAAGAGGGAAGGATAGACTTCTATTCAACCCTAAATGCTTGCAGGAAAGAGTTTAAAGATAAATTCGGATTCAGACTGTACATGTTTAGTATTCAGATCATAACTTTTGCTACAGATATGCAAATCCGATGATTCAAAATGCTCCAGAAAGAAGACTTGAAGCCTTACAACTCTTATGTTGATCAAACTTTCAATTCAGTCCGTAGATAAGCCAATTTCGGCGATCAACAGGATAATAAATTGCAGTTCAGATTTGATTTGAACTTCTATGGATAAGTGCCACAAGTCTGGAGATAAGATTTTTTGGGAGAGTTGTACTAGGACTCTACATCTTCCAACTCCTATAAATACCCCTGCAGATGCAACACAGAAAGCGTCCAGAGGCGAGCCAAGGGCCAAAAAGCTAGGTTTTAGTCTTCTTCTAGGTTGTAGTTAGGTTTTTCTTTTTATTTTCAAGAGAGAGAGAGGCTTATGTTGAGCGTGACACCGATGTATCTTCTCTTCTCTGCCATTGATTAAAGCAATAAAGGTATTTATTTTTCTTTTGTTCATTGTTCTTATATTTTATTTTTCTTTTTGTTTTCCTTTCTTTTTCTCTGTGATCTCTTGTGGTTGTTGATGAACATGCAAGTGGATTCCAAAAGCAAGTATAACTAAGCTATGTGAGAACCAGCGATAGTTCATGAAGACGTTCTCCTCCAAGCTACGCATCACTTCGTTCTTGATATGCTTGACGATATAATGTGCACAGGGATTGAGCTCGAGTTTATGATCTATTCGTGGAACGCCTCCTAAGCAAGGTAGAACATGTAAGGTTTTCACGTTTTTCTTCAACCAAACTCAAGTAAGTATTCTTTTCTTTTCTTTTCTTTTCTTTTTGTAGATTAAATCATAACTCTTCTCCATATTCTTTTCTACCACCCATTGTAAATACCACTACTTAATAATAAAAAGATAATTTTAGAGATAACTTGCTTAACGCTTCCATCGCAGTCCCTCCTTGAGGATCACGACCCGCATAGCCCTGCTACTGCGGATTAGAACTGAGACTTGCACATCATATTCTAAAATACTATATTTTTGCGTGCAGGAAAATTCAGTCAACAGTTCGCACCGAGCTAACTGTCGCCGAAGAGGCGTACCCACTATCTTCATCTTCTTCGTCCGATGATTGGAGTGATCTCCTGGGCTGTGACGAGGCTAGGGCCGTCGAGGAAGAAGGCTGCTCGTAACTGTAGGGTATCGCCACCCTGGATCTGGTGTTTCGGAAGACACCTTCTTCATGTACCAAGACTTCGCCTAAGCCTGGGCTGTAGTCTGGATCTGGGAAGCTGCGGGTGTCGTCAGATGTTTGACTTCCTCCACGTTACTCTCGTCCTCTCCCAGTCATGTTGACGGATGAGGAGGCTGGATCTCGTGAGGTGCTCCTTCTGCGATGCTTCATAGGGAGATGTACAGACAGCCGATCAAAGACTGATTGCCGGCATGGAAGAGTGGCGAGGATTCGTCATGACCGGCAACGAGCTGAATGGATTGTCACCAGCTGGCATCCCCTTTGTTGACAACAGGGGGAAGTGGTTCGGAAAGACACCGACTTCCGCTTGTTCGCCAAGAATTCCCGCAAGTCAGGCCCATGGGAGCCTACATAATCCTGTGGAGAGGCCTTTCTAGAGCGCACATAGGATGATGTTCCGTTCCTCTTATCCCTGCGGAAGGGATTAGCACTGAATAGTACTTCAGTTCTACCTTCGCCAACAGGTGCGAGCTTAATGTTTGACGAACTGGAGAGCGGAGCACGCTGTGGTGCTTTACCCACTATGCGATGCAAAGGGGATTTGCCTTAGATAACACTCTGGCCCTAGCCTCGCGGCCATAGACACAGTGAGTATGCTGTGGTACAGTAGCTTCGCTCATAAGAACGATGCTGGCACAAGGCATTGCTGCTCTTGAATTGGGCGACGGTATGATTGCCGTCTTGACTTTATGATTGGAGCAGACAGACATCTTGCCTTTTTCTTCGCGAGAGAGGTGCGGTTTAGGCGTAGCTATGCCTGAAGCTTCGGTCAGAGACTTCTGTTTAGGCCTCCACATCCGCTTTAGCAGAGGATACTTAGGTTCGCAAGGAACCTGATTAGCCACACGCGAGGCTGGAGGGTGTTGGCAGAATTCTACTTCTGGTTTCTGTTCTGAAACCTTAGCCGTGGAGACCGCCCTATGCTTCCGTGCTCGAAGCATTAGACCACCCCCAGAGAGGACTTCTTCAAATCTTTCTTGGTCGAATTGAACGACCAGGTACTCGAAAGTGTTGGACTTGGACTGCGGGCGTGCTTCCTTGTTGCGTCAGAGAACCGCAGTAGGTTCGCAGAGAACCTTTTCTGTCTCCGCAGAGACTTTTCTTGAAGATTTAGCCAGAGAGGCTCTGGCTGCACCGGCTTTTCTGAATTCAGAGTTAGACCCGAAGGTCTGTTTGTCGCATTGCGACACTTGATTCTCGGCGGTGGAGAATACAATCCCCAGCGGAGTCGCCATCTTGTTTTCCATATAATTTGCAAAGGGGAAAACTTACAATAAAAAGAGTTTGAGGAGCTAAATTACAAGTATTCTTAAAAAGATTACAAGTAGATCTCCTCAGAGATTCTAGAGAAGTGTGCCGATAGGAGTCTGGTCAGCGCGCGACCACTTTGTCCCTTTGACAATGCGAGCGATGAGATTCCCTTCTCGCCTGGTTCCGGGAATCAGAGAATAGAAGGTTGGTAGAACCCTCTTGCTGCTTCTCAAAATCGCCTTCAATTAGGAATTCCTTCTCGCCTGGTTCCGGAGATTCCTTGGAAAGAAGGACGATGTTAGGGTATCAACACCCTGGATAGAGAAAGCAATCCTCTAAAAGATCTCTGAATTCGAGAGCGCACGGTGCGTTGTGAAGAAGCCTCTGCTTGTGGAGCCCTTTTGAAGAAGTCTCTGCTTGTGGAGTCCTCTTCGCGTGTGTGGTCTTTTGAGAAAGAAAGAAGCCCTCTGATCCTCTTCAAAAAGCTCTCTCGATCGATTTATTGCTCTCTTTTTTGATCGATTGCTCTCTTTCGATCGATTGCTCTCTTTTTCGATCGATTGCTCTCTTTCGATCGATTGCTCCCTTTCGATCCCCCCTCCTTGTACCCCTGATGGGCTATTTATAGGGAGAGCAAGAGTATAACCGTCCCTTGAAAATATGAAAACAGATTGAATCAAATCTGTTTTAAATTCGAAAAGTAGCCTTGCTGCGAGGCTAAGATCAGCTTCTGCGAAGCTAGAATTGGCAGGTCGGTTGATCTTCTTGATCCTTTCCATATCGTTGGAGGATTTTTCCTGATCTTCTACTCGTTTTAGGAGAGTCAAGAGATTGTGGCAATCAACTGCCAAATTTGATCTCTGATTTGATCTTAATTGGATTTGATCTGATTAGATCCGATCTGATTGGATCCGATCTCATCCGGAGATTTGATTGATCAAAGGTTGACCATAGCAGACCAACAGCGGAGCTGCCCGCATTGAGCTCGTAGCGGAGTTAGAGGCAGCTTCTGGCGAAGTCCGAAAGAAACCCTTTGGCGGAGCTGGAAGTCCTCTGTGGCGAAGTTGCAAGTTAGCTTCCTGGCGAGGCTTTGAGGCGAAGTCGAGTGATATTAGCCTCTCAAGCGAGGCTATCCCTTTGGGCTCATGCGATGCTAAGTGTTAGCACCTTAGACCTGCTGAGGTCTGTTTAGAAACAATCCGGGTTCACTGTCTGCTTGCTGGATCAGTGGAGTCCAAGTTACTTCCTTGTCCCTCGGAGATGGGTGAAAACTGGTCTTCAGCTCGTCTGTCACTTGTCTTTTGTAAATGTCAATAAGTTTAAACATTGTTCAGACCAATAAGAATCTTGTCTTTTTAAGTGTCAACAGGTCTGATCTAGGGTTTAAGAGGCAACAACGAGAGGAGAGGGAGAGAAGAGGGGAAGCTAGAGGCTAGAGGGTCTGATCTAGAGTTTCAATTCTTATAGTATATATTTACTGTAGGTGTTGAAACGGGTAAATGGATAACCGGCTCTGATTCAAATAAAATCAGACCCGACCCATTTAATACACAGGTACGGGTTAACGAGTATATGGGTATGGGTCCAGAACAGTGTTTCCTATATCCGATTAATCAGGTCGGGTCCGGGTCAGACCCGATGTAACCCCCTGATCCCTGATGTACGTACCACAGTATGAGTGCTCGATACGATGTACAAAATTGATTTGACCCTTCTGGTAATCAGATTAAGCCGATTTTAGTTTCAAATATTATTTTCTAATATTTTAGATTTTTCAAAATTTTCTGAAATTTTTCTGGATTTTTATGAAAAATCTCCGTAGTCGGTGTCGACCGATACGGTAATCGGCTCTATGATTTTTAATTCACAAACAGAGTAGAATTTTGAAAATCTGCTTTCACCTTATGTCTTAGAATCATATTTTTACGATAGAGTATTTTTAGGAATTTTTCTGAATTTATCAAAAATCGAGCCAAACCGGTGTTGCCCAGTATCGGCGATACATTCTAAGATTTTTAACTTACAAACCAGACTTTATTTCATGAATCTGATTTCACAAAATTTCTCAGCATAATATTTACTATTTTCTAGAATTTTTGTGAACCGTTTGGAACTGGTCAAATATTAACCTAATTAAATAATATTATAATAATAAATTTTAGATTTCTTCTTCCTTCCTTTTCTTTTTCCCTCTTCTTGTCCAATTCTCCGGATCCCTCTCTCACCGACGTAACCCAACCGCCTCTCCTTCCCTCTATTTCTTTATGTCTCTCACACACTCTCTCAATTCTTCTTCTCTCTACTCTCTCTATTCCCCCACACACTCTCTCTTCCTTCCCTTTCTCTTCTCTTTCCTTACTGTCTCTCTCCCCCTCTCTCACTGCTCCAATCCAAGCCAGGGGTGGGCCTGACCCACACCCGCGGCCAGACAACCCGGCAAGGCGTTACCGCGCCACCCCTTCCCTCCTTTTCTCCTCCTTCTCTTCTTCCTTTCTTATTCTTCTTCTTCTCTTTTCTCTTCTTCTTCTTCTTTTTCTTATTCTTATTCTCCTCCCTGTTCTTCTCCCTGTTCTTTTCTTTTCTTTCTCTTTCCCTCATCTCTCTATTCCTCTCTCTCCCTTGGCAGAACCGCCGCCAGCGCGACGGCGTCGGCACCAGCGAGGCGGGTTGAGCGCCGCCAGCCCCTGCCCCCCTCTCTCTCTTAGGCACGAACCCAATAACTCACACCCGAACCGTTAGCCCTGTAACCCAATAACTCATCACTTATAATAATGGGTACGAGTTGTGGATCTAAACCCGACCCAATAACAACCCAAATCCTCTACTAAACCCAATAAAGGCGAACTTTCAAAAAAAAACCCTGTTAAATAAATTTATTTCATTTTCGACCCATTTAAATTACATATCTAATTCATTTTAATGATTTTAGTGTTGGGAAAATATCTGGAGCATCCGGACTCCGAATTGGATGATTCTGAAACCGTTGCGATCGTGAGAAGGAGAGCTACCTTCCCATGGCTAGTTTGTGAGTGTTTTCTTTTATAAATTCTATTATTGTGTTTAATGAAATTGGTTGATTACTTTATTTAATATATATTGATTATTAAAGCATTATAAATATTGTTTAATAAAATATAGTTTCGATAAATCACTGTAATTAGAACATATATGATTATTCATTAGACATAAGCGATAATATAATCATAATTTATTTTAGTTCTTGATTTATTAGAAATAGATGAAATGTCTAGATATCAAGATTAATAAGTTAATAATTTTAATAACTAAATTAGCCAATAAAATGATAATTAAAAATAGATAATTATATAATAATAATTTTGTGATATCCTATTGTAATCACTATTGTAATCATTATGATAAATAAGATATCTAACACTCGATTATGTGGTATACCCACCGTTATCAACTCACTGACAACACTGAGACACTACTCTTGTATTTCTGGGACACTGATATTACACGTGGATATCTGTTTTATTGAACACTGTTATTGTATATCCTTGTGGACATATCACATGTATCCTGTATCACATCAATATTATTATTTTAATCATATCTCACCTTACACAGATATTATTACATGTGACACCATTTATGTCTTCTTCATGTTTCACTGATGCACGGATACACCAATTCACTGGATACCGTCATCGTTACCTGGATGCTCTGTACACAGTTATATCATGTTCGTATATCACTGTTGCATGTATTCACTGGTATACATGCATGTATTGTTTCTATATTCTTGTCATATGGATCACCGTTTATATTACATGTATTATTGTTGCATGTATATTCATGTATTCCTGTTACATGATTGTTTCCCGTTACTGATATTGATATTCTCGTTACTGGATACGTGAGCTGTTGATATGCGATGTATGGAACTAAGTGCCACGTGGATCCAAGCCACGGGGGCCACCTCTAGAATCCCACATCTATTGTTTCCCATTCCCGTTATCTTGTTTTATGCTATCAACAGAGCTCATGTCCTGTTATCATGTTACATGTACCATGCACTGTACTTGTTCTTACTACGTTGTGTATTGTAAAGATAATAAAGATAACTTGAGAATATGGGAGACTTGATGGTTGATTAGATCTTATCGGGTGGATGTATTGAATCTACATTATTAATCCCACTGCAGGGGATGGTAATGCTGGCTACCGATTGTATATAGCTCCATGAGCTCTTGTTTCCCGTTTTCTGCTCCCCTCTTAACGGAGGGCCCTGGTCTTAGCAGCCAGGGGTCTGTTTAAGGCCGTGATCCCGGGTATGCACGACATACACCTACCCGATAAGAGCTCCTTGACCATTGGGTTTCCAAGTGACATAATAAACTAGTATAAACAATAGTGACGTCGGGAACACTTGTTATTTGGTCACTCTCTCGTTCGGATCATGGTACCTGTATGCCATGTTCGGATGGGTTCGTCCGGAGTATGGGCTCCGGTATGAACTGCCAGTGGTATAGGACACTGGAGGAGATTGATTAAAATACCAGGCGGTACTGATTGTTATTATTGTATAAATCACATGACATGCTCGACACATGTATATTATTGTCCCTTTATATTTTTTACTATTCCTGATATGTTATCCACAATCATGTCACATGTATATCTTGTTACACTTTCTTATATTTGTTACACTCCATGTGGTAACACACTATTCATGGATACATATACTCTGCATTGCATATATTCTACTTTATATATACCTTGCAAACATCACTACTGTATATGCACAACATAGTAGTATGGTTATGTTGCATATTGCACATCTGCATGTTCAATTCTATCACGTCACCACTATACAATATTATTTATTATATAAAATTGGATACTAATGTAGACATGACCCGATGAGAACATGTTAGGTAGTGACGGTATTAAAATATGACATTTTTATATTTCTACTGATTCTTAAATTCCTATTATATGGTATCATTGATACATAAACATGTATTATATATATTATCATGCATGTATTAGTATAGTACATATTACTGCTTCTTTTATTTTACTACTCACGAGGTCTCTTTCTGATGACTCTGGGTTTGCGTGCTCAGGTTGGAGATCCGAGATATCGCTGTACCAGATATTTTCCGAGATTATTTTGAGACCATCACCTTTTTCCATTCATAGGTATATTTGTGATTTGTTTCTGTTATCTCTATTTTCATCTCTCTCATGATCACTGACCCTTTTGCAGGTATTCATGTACTTATTTCATACTGTAATAATTGTAAATATTGTATTTATTTTCTATACTGAGACTTAGCGTACGTATGTGAGGGTATCTCTGCCCTGCGTATGTACGTCGCCATAACGTCCCCGTACATGCAGAATCGGGCCATTACACCCGACCTGTTAATAGGCCTATGAAAGATTAGTTAAACTACTATACCGCATAGCTGTGTAAACTGAGTGAAAAAGATGGAGGATGGGTGAGGAAGGAGGAGGAGGCAGGAGGAGGGGCTGGGAGTTTGCTGGGAAGAGGAGGAAAGAAGGATAGGCCAAGCAAGAGAAAGAGAGAGTAAGGATAGGGAAAGAACCAAACAATGTGTATGGATGAATCCACTATGGGGCCGTTTGTTTCGCGTAAAACTCCGTAATTCGTAAATGACTTACTACCCAGTTACAACTACGGCGTTTGTTTGGACCGTAATTCGTAAAAGACTTACGTAACTCAACTAACACTCACTTGCAACCCAGTTACCACTCACTTACAGCCCAGTTACAGTTAATTTTGTGGTCATACAAATTTGTAATACTTTTTTATATTAATATTAAAATTTTTTCATATTTAACTTTTTTAATATTTATTTACAGTATTAAAACTTTTAAAATCACCAAATAGTTAATTTTGTGGTCAACTTTTTCACTTACGACTTATACATTACGATAACCAAACACCGTAAAGTACAATACACTTTCCCACTTTACAATTTTATACTACCAACCAAACACTGTAAAATTTACATACATGTAACTCATTTACAATTGTAAAAGACTTTACCAATTACAATTACGAATTACGGCCAGTTACGACAACCAAACAGACCCTATACGTAAAAACCATGTAAACTACTTTTGATGAAACCTATTCATGAAAACGAAAGATATATTCTTAAAAATCTAAAACGGTTAAACCGAAACCAAAACTTTTGAACTTTTGTGTGTATGTATACTTGAGCATATCAAAACTAATCAATCCTTACACAAGATCTAAACAAAACTAAACAAACCTAGAAGCAAATCTACTTGTCGATCTCCATCTCCAGGTCGACTCGATCCAAACACGATCCAAAGAACTTGACTCCATCCGAGTACTAGATGCGATCTTTACGCTCGAGCTTTGAATCATCACGTATTAACTTAAAAACTGGCTTTGAATTCTTTATTGAAGCTAAACACCTACCAAGATCTTGATTAATATCTGAAACTTATTAAACACAAGATCATTAGCAAATTTAACTTCATAAGTTAGTCATCATCAAATTAAGGTGAAGGGCCTTTGGGCCAACAATCTCCTCCTTTTTGATGATGACAAAACTTATGAGCTTATATATGCATTGATAAAGAATAGGTTTCAGCCAACAATCTCCCCCCTTTTGATGATGACAAAACTTATGAGCTTATACATGCATTGATTAAGAATAGGCTTCATAGAAGCCCCCTAACTTATGCATAATCATAAAACACAAAGATATGCAATATAAGCTCAAAATACATAAAAACAATAATAAAAGAATATGCAATTAGAATCATAAAAATACATGTATATATGCATAAGCAATTAATCAAACATGCATATATAAACTCAAATTTTTCTCTCTTTTTTTGTCAATCATCAACAAAGGGTTAAGAAAGACAAACAATACCAATAAAAAATTTTATGTTTATTTGATATACATGAGTTAAAACATATTTTAATATAAAATTTTGATACTAATAAAACTATCAATTGAAAGAAAAATATCTTTTTATCAACTAAAAGTGAAACAATTTTTTACCGATTGATACCAATTGAAGAACATGATACCAATTGAAAGTAAAAACCAATTTTTTTAGGTAAACACTAAAATTATTTTGCAATATAGATACCAAATTGATAATAATACCAATTAAGATTATTGATACCAATATTGAAAATGTTAGCATATACCCAAAAAAATTTTCCATCATAAAGAGTGGGAGTAAGATACCAATTGAAATAAAATCAATTGAAATATAAAATAAGAAATTTTCTCTTCCATTATGAAATACCAATAAAAATAATACATAAGTTTGTAAAGATACCAATTACCATTAATAATTAAATCAAGCTTAGTATGAAATCAATTTGTGCTAAAAAAATGTATGAACATTATAAAATAAGCACAATCAAAATCATGTATATGTATGTATGATCAGAGTAATATAATATCAATTTAGATATGATCCATACATATATAGAAATATGAGTATACAAAAATCAATTTTCATTAAAATCATGTATATCTCATAACGACCTCCCTTTCATGCACATGTTCAAATAGATTTTCAATGAGGATATACAAGGCATGGTCGCCCATCCAACCGCCCTTTGAAGGTAGGGGTTTTCAAAAATAATATTTGAAAATAATTTAACATATTTGAAAACTCTACCAATTTGAAGAATAGGAAACTAGTTTTAAGAAAAATTTGAAACTAGTACGAAATCCTTCAAGAAAGAAATAAAAACAAGAATATATCTCATGATAATATGCTAAATACACAATAATTGACAATCAACAAGCTATGAAGCACATATATTCTCATGAATCCAAAATCATGAGTAAACAAAGGATACAGAGTATACAAAAATGTAATCAATATATGCATAGAGATAAGACAATTAAGCTCATTAAATCAAAATCCTTTTTCAAAACATAAAAATCGTAAAAATTCAATTTTCATCAAAAATAAAACAAACTTCAAGGTATATGTATGTTTTGTCGAAACTAAAGTATACATACATATCCAAATATAAAAAGAGTCCACAAAAGTATATTTCATGAAGGCAAGTGACCTAGGATAGACATGTATATCTATAGTTTTGAACAAAATTAACATATACATGAAGCAAAATACGAAAATATATACAAAAATAGGGAATACAAGTGTAAATATAAGAATTATCAAAACTAGGTTATACATGTACAAGTAATGAGTACAAATGAGTAATAAAGCACAAACACATAATAATCAAGTGTGGCTCACTAGATGTACGAGTATAAACATAAGTTTTTATAAAAACTACATCTAAACAAGTAATCAAAGAATGAAGCACAAAACATAAACAATTATGATCATTAGGGTAAATGTAATATTATTAACACTAAGATATACACAATATCTAAACTAAAGTGAGAACAAAAAAATATGAATCCATATGAACATGGGTGTCTCAAATACTATACATGTATATCACAAGTCTAATAAACATTGCATTTAACATAATGAACATGAAAAATATGACATGCTAAAATCATCAATATTAAACTAAAATAAGGAGTTAGACATAGTTACCAAATCATATTTACTAGTCTCTAGATCTCCAAAATCAAGGTGGTCCTCCCACCAAATCTCCTTCAAAAGTGATGCATCAAAAATATGATCTTTGAGTTCGAAATGCATTCACCATCAAGGCACCGATACTCTCACGTGTTGTGAGAGCCTACACCTACTTCAAATGTAATAGGAATGAATTTTAGTACCCACACTTGGGTCCATGGGGGTTAGCACCTTCCCTACCCCAAACAAACTTATTTGTAAAATTTGAAACATTTATTCTATTATAACAAAATTTGACAAGGTGACCCGATACAAAGAATCATGCGTGTGAGCATGATGAGCATGTGTATGCCATGATGGGTGTGCATGAATATGTGGAGCATGTTTCTTCCGAAACATGGATTCCAATCTAGTGTGGTTCATGGCACATTGGCTCAAAGTGGAGCCCAATCAATCTACACTCTTTTTCAAAACACAAATATTATTTTCAATAATTAAAGAAAAAGTGGAGCATGCAACAAAATTCTTATCACTAGGAGATGTATCAATAGAAGCATGACCAGAATGTGAAGCAAAATCATTTTTCAAAGAATCTTTTTCATTTGAATACATTCTAATTCTTTTGAAATTAAAAAAAATTTGTTTTTCAAAGAATCATTCTTTTTAAACAAAATCAATTTTTGAAGATAAAACCTCATTCTTCTTCGAAACATCATTAAAATCATTTTTATTTTTTAAGATTTTATTTTCTTTTAAAGCAAGATCGAGTTGAACTTTCAATGAATTCCTCTCATTTGAAACCTCAACCTTTTCTTGCAAAACCAACTCAAGTTTTAAAAACAAATTCTCATTTTTCCTTATTAAATCAAAACTCTTGCTTTTCAAAGCTTTGTACTTTAAAAGTAAGTTTTCACAAAACATGGATAGTTCTTCATTCAAAGCATGAGCATGTATAACATTGTTATCACATGAAGAACTAGTACAATCATCTAGTTGAGTGTCCGATTTTACCTCAAGGGAGTCATTCTCTTGGATCATGAAGCAAGCTTGATCGGACTCATCTCCACTAGATTCTTTCTCCAAAATTGTTGCACTTGTTCCTTGGGAGAAGTCAATGTGTTTCATACTGTAAAAGCGGAATCATAATGAGAAATCAAAGAAAGATCTTCTTTGCTTAGTGTATGCTTTAATGCATCTATGGCTTGTACGTTGGCCTCTAGGTACTTATCATTACCAATATAAGATTTCTTGATAGTGGCAAGCCACACATGCAATCCTAGGGCTTTTAGATATGCACTCATCTTAAAACTTTCACATATCGATGTTGGAAACATCATACATGAGAGGGGCAAGAAAATCCATAAGTGCAAACAAATATGTGTGAAATGTAAATCTAGATTAGCAATTCAAAGATCACACTCCTAGGTGGTTAAACCGAATATCAGGAGCGCTACACCTAGAGGAGATGAATAGGTGAACAAGCTAATTTAGGACAAATGATGCAGAATTTAAAACTTAATTGCTAACACACTATGTGTAATCAAGAGTGAGCCCGAATTTCCCGTGAAGAGCTCTAAAACTACTCCTCTAGATTCCTCTAGATTAAGAGTTGAGGTACTTGAAAAGCTCTCTTGGTTGAATACAAGTGTGGGCACACAAATAATACCAAGCATGTATATGATATGAGCAATAAAAGTAACGCAAGATATAATGAGAGAGTTAGAGAGATCCAAACACAAACACAAGGATATGTTTTGATATTCGAGCCACTGCTCTACGTCCCCGCCTTCACACAGAAGGATTTTCACTATGTCCACACAGGATCTTACACAAAGGGACCTACACCGAGGAATTACAACACAACACCGAGAGTACACAACTCCACTCTCTCAACCCAAACCCTCTACACAAGAGGTGGGCACTAAGCCAAGCACAAAGCAAAGAAGAAATAAAACTTAATGATCCAATGATCACAAACTCTCTCTTGGTGATCTTAAAAGATCACAAACTATTTTTCTCACAATACAAAGATCCTAAAGATAGATTTGAGATGATAGCTCAAGTATGTGAGAAAACAAAGTGATTGAAAAATAAACAATAAAGAAAACACTTGAAAAGATGAGAATTTTGCTCTTGAAATTCTTAGTGAAAACTGGCTTCAAAGGACCCAAATTTATAGGGTCTGAAAATATAGTCTTTGGGGTTCAGAACAGATCAAAAATGACCTGTCGGTCGATCGCCCGGTCGACCGCCAACGGTTGAATTTCCGACCGTTGGGCTGTCGGTCGACTGACCCAAGGCAACTTGCTTGTCGGTCGACTGCCCGGTCAACCGAGGCCAGAACCAGAGGGCAGGTCTCTCTTGTCGATTCGACCGGGGCCAGATCCGGAGAGCAATCTCTCTGGATCGGTCGACTGCACGGTCGACCGGCCCAAGGCCAAGGCTGCGTGCACGTCTCTATGCATATCGGTCGACCGCGTGATCGACCGAGCTCTAGTCCGGTCGACCGGTCGGTCGACCACCAGAAGGCTCAGACTGGGTTTTTAGGTTTTGAAATCTAACTTGTTAAATACCTAAAAATTCCCATAAAACTCTATAAATTCCACAAAAATAAGTTCATGTAAATATTTAAAGTACAAATATGTGTGACCAAAAATCAATACAAATTACAAACTATTTGAATTATTTTTGAGGTTTGGAAATATTAACTTTAAACAAAAATTATATATTCCAAAACTTGAATTTTGAAATGAAAATCTGTTTTCTCTAAAACTTGTATTGATACAAAAACATGATATTTGAAACATATATGAAGCATATTGTGTATGAATAGAATCCAATACACATTTTAAGTGATATATCTATGTTTTTGACATTAAATCCAAAACTAAGTTTTGTTTAAATACAAAATTTAAAATCATGAATTAGAAATACATCAAAGTAAGTGTCTAAACATTATGAACCAAACAATATATATGGATGAATCCGCTATACATATAAACTACTTTTGATGAAATTTATTCATAATAACGAAAGATATATTCTTGAAAATCTAAAACGGTTAAACCGAAACCAAAACTTTTGAACTTGTGTGTGTATACTTGAGCATATCAAAACTAATCGATCCTTACACAAGATTCAAACAAAACTAAACAAACCTAGAAGCAAGTCTTCTTGTCGATCTCCATCTCCAAGTCGACTCGATCCAAAGAGCTTAACTCCATCCGAGTACTAGATGCGATCTTGACGCTCGAGCTCTTGAATCATCACATGTTAGTGTACGCGTTTAGCTCCAAAACTGGCTTTGAATTCTTTGTTGAAGCTAAACACTTACTAAGATCTTGATCAATATCTGAAACTTATTAAACAAAAGATCATTAGTAAACTTAACTTTATAAGTTAGTCATCATGAAAACTAAGGTGAAGGACCTTTGGGCCAAAAGGAGACATCGTCTGTATTTTGGGTGGACATAGGATACAAGTACGCAATCGAGACACGGTTCCACTGCAGAGTTTCAGGGGATGACTGACATTCTGTATTGTTCATATTTTTATTGTTATTAACTACCTAGTGATAAGATATGGTTCAGCGTCAGGTGATTGGGCGTTGGTTTCGGGTATGTACGGAACCCACCTAAAGTATGAATAATGTCTCCAACTAATCAGTTTTAATAACTTAGGATCTCGATTGATACGTGTGATATGCGTAGCATGGGATGCATCTATTACAGGTAGTAATTAGTGTTCGCTGACATAATTAATAATGATAAACTGTATTATGTACTGTAATTAACTGTAATCACCTGACTATACTCATATGTAGACAAAATATATGACCGTTGCCGCCTGGCGGTCTGATTCCAGGCTTTGACCTATCGGTCGACCGCCCGATCGACCGAGGTCAGAACCAGAGAGCAGAGCTCTCTAGCCAGTCGACCGTCCGGTCGACCGGGGCCAGATCCAGATAGCAAAGCTCTCAGACGGTCGACCGGCCCTCAAGCCAAAACTGGCTGTGTACGTTTGTGCACATTGGTCGACCGATCGGTCGACCGACTTCTAACTCGGTCGACCGGCAGAAAGCCTGGTCAAACAAATTATAGGATTAAAACTTGGTCTTTTTAACTTCCATAAAATCCCATAAAATCACATAAATTTCACAAAAATAAGTTCTTATAAGATTTTTGAATAGCAAACATGTGTGACCAAAAATCAACACATATTATAAACTATTTGAGCCATTTTTGTGATATTGAAATTTGGCTTAAACACAAAATCTGTATTTTCCAAAACTTGAATTTTTGAAATGAAAAATTCGTTTTCTCCAAACTCAAATGGATACAAAATGTGATATTGAAACAACTTTGAAGCATATTGTATATGGATAGAATCTAATATACATATAAGATATATATCTATGTTTTTGATATGAAATTCAAAACCGGTTAAACCGAAAACCAAAACCAATAAACTCTAAACTTTTATGTGTGTGTGGACTTGAGCATATCAACACTATCTACCTTACACAAGATCTAAACACAAACTAAACACAAATCGAAGTTTTCTTGTAGAACTCCTTCACAAAGTCGACTCGATCCAAATGCGAGCCAACGAGCTTGACTCCAACCGAGTGCTAGATGCGATCTTGACGCGCGAGCTCTTAAATCAACACGTGTAAGCTCCAAAACTCCTTTGTTGAAGCTAAACACGTACTAATATCTTGGTCAATAACTGAAACTATATAAATACAAGATTATTAGTAAACTATAACTACATGAGTTGAATCATCATCAAAACTAGAGTGATGGGCCACTGGGCCAACAATCTCCCCTTTTTGATGATGACAAAACTCATAGAGTTATATGCATAGATTAAATATAAGCTTCATAGAAGCTCCCACTTAACTCATACATAGCCATAAACATGAAGATATTCAATGAAAGACATAAACCAAACAACACACATATGCATAAATAAGGAAATAAACATACATAAACTCACCAAATTCTTTAATCATGCATATAAAACTCTTCAAATACTTCTCCACTTTTTGTCAATTCATCAACAAAGGGCGAAAATAATCAAACAATAAGAATATATATGCGATATATATTCATGAAAAGGAGGGACGTAAAGTTAGCCCCCTTGCATACATGTATTACATGAAAAAAGAGATAACTAAACCCTAATCACATAACGCATAATATACAATGTATAGGTAGAGATATTAAGCTCCCCCTACACACGTGTAAGACATAGAGAAGAGAGGTCAAGCTCCTCAATATGAGATACATTCAACATGAATTTATATATAGAGAAGATGTTTAAGCTTCCCTTGCATATAAGCAATACATATCAAAACATTATGAAACTTCTTTAAAACAAATTTATGATACCAATTGAAAATATCTTGTAAATTTTTGATACCAAATAGAAAATGAAACATTGTATGTTTTTTATACCAATGAAATATATATTGTAAATTTTGATACCAATTGAAAGTAAAAACCAAATTTTTGGGTAAACACAACTCATTTTACAATAAGGATATCAAATTGAGAATAATACCAATTTAAGATTATTGATACCAATATTGAAAATATTATCATATACCAAAATAAAGTATTTTTCATCATAAAGAATGGGAGTAAGATACCAAACGAAAATAAAACTGATTGAAAGATAAAACACGAATATTTATGAAATACCAATAAAAATAATGCATAAGCTTGTATAAGATACCAATTGAAAAATAATTGACATTAAGGAGTAAATCAAGTTTAGCATAAACATAATTTGTGCTTTAAGATGTGAAGATATTGTAAGCACAATCAAATCATATATATGTGTGTGTGTGTGTGTGTGTGTGTGTGTGTGTATGTATGTATGAAAATATAAATATCAATCGAAATTGATACTATTTGAAGTTTGAAACATACATATATAGAAAACACAAATATGAGTATACAAATATAAAAATATCAATTGTGATATCAGTTGAAAATATAATGAGAATCAAGTGTATAACTCATACCTACCACCCTATTCATGCACATGTTTAAATAGATTTTCAATTAGGCACACAAGGCATGGTCGCTCATCCAACCGTCCTTAGAAGGTAGGGGTTTTCAAAAATGATACCAATTGAAAATATCTTGTAAAATTTTGATACCAATAGAAAATGAAATATTTACGTTTTTAATACCAATTGAAATATATATTGTAAATTTTGATACCAACTGAAAGTAAAAATCAACTTTTTGGGTAAACACAACTCATTTTGCAATAAGGATACCAAATTTAGAATAATACCAAATTAAGATATTGATACCAATATTGAAATGTTAGTATATACCAAAACAAAATATATTTCATCATAAAGAATGGGAGTAAGATGCTAATTGAAAATAAAACCGATTGAAAGATAAACATGAATTTTTCTCCCCTTTATGAAATACTAATAAAAATAATGCATAAGCTTGTATAAGATACCAATTGAAAAATAATTGACATTAAGGAGTAAATCAAGCTTAGCATAAATATAATTTGTGCTTTAAGATGTAAAGATATTATAAGCACAATCAAATCATATATATATATATATATATATATATATATATATATATATATATATATATATATATATATATATATATGAAAATGAATATACCAATTGAAATTGATACTACTTGAAGTTTGAAGCATACATATATAGAAAACACAAATATGAGTATACAAACCTAAAAATATCAATTGTGATACCAATTGAAAATATAATGAGGATCAAGTGTATAACTCATACCTACCACCCTATTCATGCACCTGTTTAAATAGATTTTCAATTAAGCACACAAGCCATGGTTGCCCATCCAATCACCCTTAGAAGGTAGGAGTTATCAAAAATAGGATTTGAAAATAGTTTTTACATATTTAAAAACTCTATCAAAATGAAGAATAACGCAACTAGATTTATGATAATCATGTAAACTAGTACGAAGACCTTCAAATAAGGAATAAAACATGAATGAATCCATGAAAATATGAAATCACACGATCATCGACACTCACATATCAATAAAACTCATATAACCTTATGAAACAAAGATCATGAGTAAACACCAAATATATAGTGTAAAAAGTCATGTAATCAACAAAATCATGGAAATAGGGCATTTTAGGCACATATGAAATTCCTTTATAAACATGAAAAACTTGAAAATTTAATTTTCATCAAAATAATACAAACTTCAAGGTATATGTATGTTTTGTCTAAACTAGAAGTATACATACATATCCCAAACACAAATGAGTCCATAATAAAAATTTGCTTGAAAAGCAAGTTACTCTAGGATAGACATGTATATCTAAAGTTTTGGCAAAATTAACATATACATGAAGCTAAATACATTATCATGAATAATATGTACAAACATAGGGAATACAAGTTAAAATGTAAGAATCATCAAAACTAGGTTATACAAGTACATCTAATGGGTACAAATGACCAGTTAAGTACAAACATCAAAATTCAAATGTGGCACATTAGTTGTACAAGTATATACACAAGTTTTAATGAAAACTACATCTAAACATGTTAATCAAAACCATGAAGTACAAAATCATAAACAAAGACCAATATGATCATTATGTAAATACACATGTCTTAGAACTAGCATATTCATAGTAGTTAAATAATAGTGAGAAAACAAAAGTAATGGTCCATATAAACATGGGTGTATCTCAAATACTACATATGTATATCACAAGTCTAATTATCATGACATTTAGCATAATAATCATAAAAAAATTAGAACATGCTAAAAATCAATCAATGAAAGCATGTAAACTAAATGGGAGTTAGAGATAGTTACCAAAACTATTAGGGCTAATCTCTAGATCTCCAAACCATGATGGTCCTCCCACCAAACTTTCTTGAAAGTGATGCATCCAAAATTGTCACCATTTAATTTGGAACGCATCCACCATCAAGGCATCATTACTCTCACGTCAAGCGAGAGCCCACACCTACATCAAATAAAATAGGGGTTGATTTTGGTACCCATACCTTATTGGGTCCATGGGGTTTAGCACCTTTCCTAACCAAATAAATTTATGTGCAAAATTTGAATCATTTAATCTATCATAACAAAATTTTATAAGGTGACCCTTACGTCCACGATGTGTACATGTGTACACATGAGTATACATGGTGTCATGTGTGTGAGCATAAGAAGCATATGTATACCGTGGTTTGTGTGCATGCATAGATGGAGTATGTTTCTTTCGAAACATAGATTTCAAACGTGTGTGGTTCATGACACATTGGCTCAAAGTGGAGCCCAAACAATCTACACTTTTTTTCAACACTCATATATCATTTTTAATTGAAGATAAAGTAGAGCATGCAATTGAAACATTAGATGGTGAAGCAGTATTAGCATGACAAACATGTGAATCTAAATCATTTTTCAAAGAAGTATTTTTCTTTGAAATCAAATCCAATTCCTTTGAAATTAAAGCAATTTATTTTTCAAGGAATCGTTCTCTTTTAAAACAATTTTAAGTTTTGAAGATAAAGCCTCATTTTTATTCAAAACATCATCACAATCATTTTTACTTTTTAAAATTTTGTTTTCATTCAGGGCATGATCAAGTTGGGATTTCAATAAGTCCCTTTCATTTGAAATCTCATCATTCTCTTGCAAAACCATATCAAGTTTAGAAAAGAAATTTTTTATTCTCTTCTTTTAATGCAAAACTTTTTTTTCAAAAGTTTATATTTTTCTAGCAAGTTTTCACAAACAATAGATAGTTCTTAATTTAATGCATCAGTATCAACATAATCATCACCTGAAGAAGTAGCACAAGCATCTAGATGAGTTTCTGAGTGTACCTCAAGGGAGTCATTCCCTTGGACCATGTAGCACGCTTGTTCGGACTCATCTCCACTGGATTTCTCCTCCACATATTTCATCATTTGTACCTTGGGAGAGGTCAAAGTGTTCCACACTGCAAAATCAGAATCACAATGAGAAACTATAGATAAATATTCTTTACTTAGAGTGCGTCTAAGTGCCTCTAGAGCTTGTGCATTGGCCTCTCTAGAGCTTGTGCATTGGCCTCTATATGCTTGTTATTATCAAGATAGGATTTCTTGACAGTAGCAAGATAAACATGCATACCTAAGATTTTAAGGTACATGGACATCTTAACTTTCCAAACATCAATGTTGGAAGTATCATACATGGGAGGGGTCATGAAGTCCATGCGTGTATAAACTAAATATGTGTGCAAATGCAAATACTAGATTAGCTAACCAAGATCTCACTCCTTGATGGTTAAACCTAATATCAGGAGCGTAGGCTCTGATACCAATTGAAAATACACCTAGAGGGGGTGAATAGGTGTATGGCTAATCTAATGACAAATAATGCGAAATTAAAAACTAAATTGCAACACACTATGTGCAACCAAAGAGTATAGCCGAATTCCCACTGAAGGACTCTGTTGACACTTTAAAAAAGACAAGATTCTTACTAGCCTGAACAATGTCTAAACTTGTTGACATTTATAAAAGACAAGTGACAGACAAGCTGACGACCAGTTCTGTACCCATCTCTGAGGGACAAAGCGGCAACTTGGACTTTATTGATCCAGTAAAGCAGACAGTAAGCCCAGATTGTCTCTGAAGAGACCTAAGCAGGTCTAAGATGCTAGGTTAGCTCAACACTTAGCATCACATGAGCCCAAGGGGATAGCCTCGCCTGAGAGGCTAAGATCGCCCAACTTCGCTTTGAAGCCGTTCAAAGTTCCATCAGGAAGCTAACTTATAGCTTCGCCTGAAGCGCTCGGTGAACTCCGCAGAGAGTTAGCTTCGCTCGAAACCACACGCAACCGCGCAGAAGGATGTTCGGTAGCTTCGCCACAGATGTTATCAAGCTCCGCTGAAGAGCTTTCTTCTGACTTCGCCAGATGCTTCTTCCAGCTCCGCTGTGAGCTCAATGCGGCAGCTCCACTGCGGGTCTTTCATGGTCAACCTTTGACCAATTAAATCTCCAGATGAGATCAAATCGATTCAAGATCAAGATCAAATCTAATCAAGATCAAATCTGAGATCAAATTTGGCAGTTGTTTGCCATAATCTCTTGACTCTCCTAAAACAAGTAAGAGGATCAGGGGAGATCTTTCAATTATATGGAAAGAATCAAAACAGATCAGGAGATCAACGCTACCTGCTACTTCTAGCTTCGCAGAAGCTAATTCTAGCCTCGCAGCAAGGTTACTTTCCAGATTTAAACAGATTGACTCAATCTGTTTCCAGATTTTCAAGGGACAATTATACCCTGCTCTCCCTATAAATAGCCCACCAGAGGCACAAGGAGAGAACACACACGAGGAGGGCAAACACACGCACAAACAGAGAGACGGCTAAACAGAGATCTATTCTCTTGCTTCCAAGAATTCAGAGAATTTAGAGAATCACTTCTCTAATCAGGGTGCTGATACCCTAATACCTTCCTTCGTTTCAAGGAATCTCCGGAACCAGGCGAGAAGGAATTCCCAAGTGAAGGCGGTTTGAAAAGTAACAAGAGGGTTCTACCAACCTTCTTTTCTCCGATTCCCCGAACCAGGCAAGAAGGGAATCCCATCGATCGCATCGTCAAAGGGACAAAGTGGTCGCGCGCTGACCAGACTCCTATCGGCACACTTCTCTAGAATCTCAGAGGAGATCTACTTGTAATCTTTTTAGAATACTTGTATTTAGCTCCTCGACTCCTTTTTTTGTAAGTTTTCCCTTTGCAAAATCAATGGAAAACAAGATGGCGACTCCGCTGGGGATTGATTTCTCCACTGCTGAGAATCAAGTGTCGCAATGCAACGAACAGACCTTCGGGTCTATCTCTGAATTCAAGGAAGCCGCTGTGGCCAGAGCCCTTTGGCTAAATCTTCAAAGCAAGTCTCTGCGGAGACAGATAAGGCTCTCTACGAGCCTACCACGGTCCTCTGGCGCAACAAAGAAGCAGGCCCACAGTACAAAGGTCAGAATCTTCAGCCCGTCACCTTGAGAATCTAGTCGTTCACTTCGACCAAGGAAAATTAGAAGAAGTTCTCTCTGGGGGTGGTCTAATGCTCCATGCACGGAAGCATAGAAAGGTCTCCATGACCAAGGTTTCGAAGCAAAAACCGGAAGCAGAATCCTGCCAACACCCCTCAGCCTCGCGTGTGGCTAGTCAAGTTCCCTGCGAACCTAGGTCTCCTTTGTCAACGCAGATGTGGAGACCAAAGCAGAAGGCTCTGTATGAAGCCTCGATTGTAGCTGCGCCGCAAGTTCATCTTTCTCGCAAAGAAAAAGGCAAGAGGCCTGCCTGTTTCGTCAAGACTGTCAGCCGCGAAGTCACGGCGACCATGCCTTCGCCTAATTCAGGAGCAGTAACTCCTTGCGCCAGCCCCATTCCAATGAGCGAAGCTACTGTACTTCAGGGTACACATGATGTTCATAGCCGCGAAGCTAGAACCAGAGCACAACAGTGTGCTTCGTTCCCCGGTTCTTCAAGTACTAAGCTCGCTTTCCGTAGCGAAGTTAAGGGATTGCCCCTAAGTGCTGATAGCGGTGCTTATGCAGCTTCAGCGCCCAAGGGCGTTTCCAAAATTTTTAGCCGCGAATTTAGAGCCAAAGCACTATCCAAGGCTAATCACCTTCGCAACAACATAGCAGAAAAAGCACCACAGCGTGCTTCGCTCCCCAATTCATCAAGCGCTAAGCTCGCGCTTCGTAGCGGAGCTAAGGGATTATCCCTAAGTGTTGACAGCGGTGCTTATGCAGCTTCAGTACCCAAGGATATTCCCAAGGTTCTTACCGCGAAGCTAGAACTGAAGCACCATTTAGTGCTAATTATCTTCACGGTGATAAAAAGAGCAGGATATCATCCTACGCGCAATCCAACAGAGCTTCTGCGCTGGACCGTTTAGACCCCACTGGGTCTGACTTGCGGGAATTCCTGACAAGCAAACGGAAGTCAGAATCTCTCCAAACTTCCCCCTCCCGTTGTCAACAAGTGGGATGTCAGTTGGTGACAGTCCATTCAGTCCATTGCCGGTTAGGACCGATCCCCGCCACTCCTCCAGGTCGACGATCAGTTTTTGATCGACTGTCGGTGCAAGCTCCACTGAAACATCATAAAAGGAGCGTATCGCGAGATCTGCCCTATGCATCTGTTAACATGACCGAAAGAGGACGAGAGCTGCGTAGGGGCAGACGAGCGTCCCACGACACTCCCTACAGCTCCCCAGATCCGGATTATAGCCCAGGCTTGAGCGAAGTTTTGGTTCATGAAGAAGGCGTCTTCCGAAACACCAGATTTAGGGTTGCAATACCCTATAGTTATGAACAGCCATCTTCCTCAACTACAGTAACCTCACCAAAACCAATGAGAGGATTAGTCCGATGGTCTGATGAAGAAGACGAAGACAGTAGGTATGCCTCTACAGCGACAGTCAGCTCGGTGCGAACAGACAGAGTATCAGTGAATATGGCTGAAAACGATAATGATGACCTTCGTCGACGTTTGGAAGCTCAGGAGCAAACTTTCAAGACCCAGCAAGAAGCTTTGGACAACATTCAACAGATGCTCGCTCAACTCCTCAATAACCGGAATAATAATGATACCGGGTGTAACACCCCATCCTCGGTATACGTGCACAGTTACGTATCCTGATTTTTGGTGCATTTTATTATTATTATTTTATTTATTTTATTTTTTGCTATTTAAATACTTACTCATATAGCAGTACTGCATGATTTGACCTTTTCAGTATTCAGATTTGACTGATTTCAGTTTCAAATATTATTTTTTAATATTCTAGATTTTTCATGATTTTCTGGAATTTTCAGAATTTAATTGTAAATCTTCAAAACCGGTGTCGACCAGTGTCGCTGACCGACTCACGGATTTTTAATTCACAAACGGAGTTGAAAATCTAGAAATAGCTTTCACAGTATTTCTTAAAATCATATTTTCTATCTAAATGATTTTTTTGAGAATTTTTAGAAATTATCAAAAATCTGGCCTACCCGGTGTACACCGTCTACAGTGGATTCCAGGATTTTTATCTTGAAAATGAGATTGAATTTTTGAAAACCGATTCCACTAAAAATCTTAAAATAATATTTCTTATTTTTAAAAATTTTTGGGAGACTTTTCGAGATACTTTATTTTTGGGCTTTTCTGGGATTTCCGGTGTTTTTCCCAGATACCAGAGTTTATCCAGATATTCCACTTTTCTCTTTTTCCATTTTTCTCTCTCCTTCCTCAGACGCGAGTTTCGCCAACTGGACTCAGCAATTAATGCGGAGACCTTCCCCTTGCTGCAATAAATGCTTATGGGCTAAATCAACTCAAGTCCAATCACCATGCCTTTTTGGTCTTTTCTGATTAAACGCAGCTTTGCTTCCTCCCTGGACGCGAACCCCATCACTGCGTCTGGGCAAGTGCCAGACGCAGGTTTTCATGAGACGCAGGTTTTCATTCTTAAATGAAACACATGTTCCATTTTGGAGGGAGGGTATAATTGTAATATCTCCAAAACTTCCCATTATATAACTCTTCCTTTCATTCTCTCTCTTTGATTATTTTTCTTTCTTCTTCCTGGCTCCAACAGCCAACGAGCACAACAGCAAAAAAACAGCCCTTGGCTGGCTATTCTCACCATTCCACCCTCCATATATACCACCATCTCCACCACAAATCCCTCCACCTTATTCTCCTCCATCTCCTCCTCCATTTCCAACCACAAACACTATCTTCTTCAACCTCTTTCACCAAGAAACATCCAAGAACCCATCTTCTTCACCAAGCTTCACCACCATCTCCACCACCACCTGCACCACCGTAGCCACCACCAAGCATACCACCTTCACCTCCTCGTCGACCTCTTTCTAACGGACTATAGATTCGTCCCCCGCAACAACGTTTGCAAGATCCCGTTTTGATATGGTGAACTAGACTTGCACCTCCATCTTCTCCAAACTACCACAACCCCTCTCCATCAACTTGTGAGGACCGGCCACTCCTTTTGGATTGGGGCCGCGTTCTTCTTCGTTGGCAAGACTCTGGGCCGGTACCCTCCTTTTGGATTGGGGCCGAGCTTTATCACCGTAGATTTTTCGGTAATCGTTCGCGATTATTCCGGTAATCGTTTTGGTAACAAACTTGGCAAAGAACTCATCTTCCTCACTTGGCATTTCTTACAGGACGTCGGACGCATTTTAGGCGAGTAACTCTACTCGCCAAGACTTGGATACTATTTTCATACTTGTAATTTTATCAAATAACGCAACCCTCAAAGTCAGGTTCTGTTCTCTGTTTTGCACTCTGTTAGTCGACTTGACCCAGTCATTAGTCAACTTGAACCCTTTATTAGTCGACTACCCCCTTATCCCAAGTCGACTAACTCATTGAAACGCAACCTTACTTCTGAAACGCGACTTAATTAGTCGACTACCCATTTCTCCCTAGTCGACTAACTCTTTCCTGAAGACGCGGTCTTGTGAGACGCGGTCTTGTGAGACGCGGTCTTGTGAGACGCGGCCTTGTGAGACGCGGCCTCATTAGTCGACTAACCCTTTTTCCTAGTCGACTAACTTTTCTCCTGAAGACGCGACCCTATTAGTCGACTTGGCCTTCCCCTATAGTCGACTAACTCCTCTATAAGTCGACTACTTGCCTCTCCCTAGTCGACTAACTTTGGCTATTTGCTGTGGTTAATCACTTTCTTGGAAATGAACCTTATACTCGAGACATGTATTATATATTGTTATTTCATGGCTTGTTACTTGACAAATATCACCCCTTGTCATGCTATCTCTTGACACCAGGCATGACACACATGACTCTCATAATTATCACGACAACGGGAATGATAACCGGACTTTATGATTTACCAATTTGATTTACATGATAGTACAAATTGTACTCCTGATATCCCTGTTTTTACAATATTCCTGACTTGCTCCTGTTCATTCCCGAAGCCTGATAATTATCTAAAGAATTCATAAAATAAGACAACTTGCATCGGGTCGGGGGAAATACGCGGCTATCAATATATGTTCGTGTTTACAGTGGTATTAGGTATGTTGTGCAACTAAATTTCCGGTCTGACCTGTGGGCCTCCAGGCGACCGAGGGGAGTGCTGGCTCCCTCCTTCCTGGTACCATCATGATAAGGGCATACATAAGTCCCTCCTGTTAGCCTTGCGGCAGGTTCCGTCCACCAAGCAACGGAACATCCTGGGCCGTGGTCCCGGGTATGCACGGGACCCACTGTAAACATAGTTCGTTGATATCCCTGCTGGTTTCCAATAACAATCTTGCTTTACTTGGATATGGATCTATGTGTGCTGGGACGCTAGTTCATATAGCTAGATATCAGGGTAAGACGAGTAATAATAATAATAATAATAATAATAATAATAATAAAAGACGTTAATTGTGGGTGTTGTATGCGCTTGGATTACGGTGACATGAGATAAAGGTATATAGATGAGGGTTTCCTTGTTTGGATTATTCCCTCGAAGTACTAGTCTCATGAGGCCGTAACTTAAGCTAATACAATGCCTTTCGTTTATAACATGTCGTACTTCCTTTACTCGCTGGCTGATTATTCATGTTATTGTACCAACACTCATACTCTTATTTCTTATGCCGCTCGGTTGTAACCTATTCACTTGTTTGGGAGGTCCTGACTCCCTTGAATTTGTATGTTCAGGTTCTGAACCTTGGATTGAAGTGGAGCCTTCTGTGGAAGATCAAGCTTTCCTTTCCGAGCAGGCTGACTAGTCTCGGTTTCTGTTGTGCCAGACTTTCCTTTTTAGCTCGCGGGATCTTCCTTCAGCTCGTGAGCATCTTGTAATTATATTGTAAATCGTACTTTTGTGCTTGGCTGTGATATATGATGCATGTGATATGTAAGAGTATGTCACAACTTGTGATAACCTTGTACTTTGTACTTCTTATGTTGGCATATGAATGGACGCTACGTTTGTCGTACTCTGATTCTTGCTTGTACTGATGCTTAGCGTATATACGTGAGGGTACTTCTGACCTGCGTATGTACGTCGCAGTGACGTCCCCGTACCCGTGGGACCGGGGCGTTACAGGTTGGTATCAGAGCCTAGGCTCTCACACCTATAGTACAATCAAGCAGCAAATGGAATTTGCCATTGCCAACTACAATGTACAAAGTTATCTAGTCCTTCTTGATTCCTTTCCTTGTGTCCTAAAATCCTTTCATCTTTCCAGTTTCCAGTCTCCCTTTTTACCAACATAATTATGGATAGAAGGACGGGCCGTAACAACTCCGGACAAGCATCAAATGGACCCGCGGGAGAGAATGTTGAGATTCTAAGGGTTATCCAGACTATGATGGAGAATCAGCAACAGCAGACGGAACTCCTTCGGCAAGAGTTAGCAACTCCTAAGGAACAAAGGCCGGGGAACGTATCAGACTTTAGGCGGTTGCAACCGACGATATTCACGGGAGGAGAGAAACCACTAGATGTTGAACAATGGCTGATTGACACCACAGATCTGTTGAACGCAGCCCGGGTCCCAAAAGAAAATCAAGTAGAGGTCGCCAAGATTCAACTAAAGGATGTAGCCAGGACCTGGTGGCTAGCTGAAGAGGCGAGACTGGAGAAACCTGTCACTTGGGACCAGTTTTCTCAAAGCTTCTATAGTAGATTTTTTCCTGCCACAGCTCAGAAAGAAATGGAAGAACAGTTCATCCGACTTCAACAATGGAACCGGTCTGTGGATGAGTATGCCGCTGAGTTCTTGAGGCTGAGCCGCTTTGCTCCATATATGGTGGCTGATGAGGAAAAGCGGGCGAGTAGGTTCCAACAGGGCTTACAAATGGACATTCAAGTCCTCTTAATGCCCCAACAGCTAAAAACATATTCCCAAGTCCTCACCATAGCTCGGGAGGTGGAGCGAGGACTGGAGAAAGGGCAATCTAACATGATAAGGAACCAGGCCATGAAGAGGCCATTTCCACAAACGGGGAGAGGAGGTCCATTCAGAGCAGCAAAAGTCCCGACAATGAGACGACCATTTCGACCAGCCCCCTTCCAGACAACCCAACCATTTCCCATTTGTAACTATTGCCAGAAACCGGGTCATTCTCAACAAAATTGTCGTAGGGCAAATGGGTTATGCCTGGTATGTGGTTCCCGTGACCATACAATAGAAGTCTGTCCCCACAAAAGAATGGGAATAGCCAACCAAGCCTTGCCAGCACTTCCAGGGCCAAATGGACAGAGGAACCAAGGACCAATGGTTAGGAGGGCCCTTCCCCCTCCCCCACAACAAGTTATCCGCCCAGTTCAGAGGGGAGTTAGAACTGCAGCTGGTCGCAGAAGGGGACAAGCTTACAACTTGACTGCGGAAGAGGCCAAAACTTCTGAAGAGGTGGTAACAGGTAAGATCAGGGTACACTCAAAGCCAGTTCTTGCCCTCTTTGATTCGGGTGCATCTCATTGTTACATATCTGATCGTTTTGTTGCCTTGCATTTTATACCTGTTAAATCTTTAGACCACCAATGGGAGATTAGTACAGGGAATGGAATAGTCATATCTACTAAAGTTTGTACTGATTGCCCTGTAGAACTCTGCAACAGGACCTTAGCCATAGATATGTTCGTACTAGATACCAAAGGGTACGACATAATCTTAGGAATGACCTGGCTCAGCAAATACTATGCAGTTATTGACTGTCGGGAGAAGAAAATTAAGTTCAGAATTCCCCGTCAGCCGGAATTTCAATTTAATGGGGAACCTAAGGCTGTCAAGAAGAAAACTCAAATGACTATTGCTGAGACCCAGAAGAGGGAGGTACCGGTTTGGGATGAGTTCCCAGAAGTGTTTGCTGAAATCTCAGGGCTTCCACCTGACAGGACGATTGAGTTCTCCATTGATACCCTTCCAGGCACAGTTCCCATATCCAAAGCTCCATACAGAATGGCACCCACTGAGTTAGAAATTCTAAAGAAGCAGCTACAAGAATATTCTGACAAGGGATTGATTAGACCAAGTGCTTCACCATGGGGAGCTCCAGTACTATTGGCAAACAAAAAGGACGGTGGTAAGCGGTTGTGTATAGACTACAGAGAGTTAAACAAGGTTACCATCAAGAACAAGTACCCCTTACCAAGAATTGATGATCTGTTTGATCAGCTTTATGGAGCTCGAGTATTTTCAAAGTTGGATTTGCAATCAGGTTATCATCAGCTAAAGGTAAAGAAAGAAGACGTTCCAAAGACAGCGTTCAGAACTCGTTATGGCCATTATGAGTTTCTAGTTATGCCCTTCGGAGTCACCAATGCCCCTGCAGTTTTCATGGATTTGATGAACAGAGTGTTCTCATCATATTTGGATCAGTTTGTGGTTGTTTTTATAGATGACATCTTGATCTATTCGAAGAACGACAGAGAGCATGCAGACCACTTGAGAATAGCGTTACAGACTCTCCAACAGGAACAACTTCATGCTAAGCAAAGCAAGTGTGATTTCTGGTTAAATAGTGTGGCCTTCCTTGGACACATAATTTCAGAAGAAGGAATTTCAGTAGACTCCAGTAAAATTCAGGCAGTGAAGGACTGGCCTATTCCAAGGACAGTAACAGAAATTAAGAGTTTTATTGGATTGGCCGGATATTACAGGCGCTTTGTCCAAGATTTTTCTAAGATTGCAGCCCCGTTAACGAAGCTCACCCGGAAAGGAGAAAAATATATATGGACCAAGGAATGTGCTGCAGCATTTGAACAATTAAAGGAAAGACTCATTACAGCTCCAGTTTTGAGGACTCCCTCAGGAAGAGGAGGGATGGTTATATACAGTGATGCATCCGGGAAAGGCCTAGGGTGTGTATTAATGCAGCATGATCATGTCATAGCTTATGCATCCAGGCAACTGAAACCACATGAGAGAATTTACCCAACTCATGACTTAGAGCTGGCAGCTGTAATATTCACATTGAAGATCTGGAGACATTATCTTCTGGGAGACAAGGTGCTAATCTACACTGATCACAAGAGTCTAAAGTATATTTTCACGCAGAAAGAATTAAACATGAGACAGAGATGGTGGCTTGAATTAATGGCAGATTATGATATAGATTTACAGTATCATCCAGGCAGAGTCAATACAGTACCAGATGCATTGAGCAGAAAGCCAGAAAATAAATGCTAGTACAACTTACGCATCAGAAGGAGTTAATTCAGGACATCATAAAACTGGACTTAATGATAATACAAGAAATTGATAAGACAAGACAGTTGATGATCTTTCAGATCCAGTCAACCCTGATGGATGAGATTAAAGAAGCTCAAAAAGAAGACCCCAGATTGCAGAAATTCAGAGCTCAAATAGAAGCTGGATTGAGAACTGACCTCCGTATTCATTCAGACAACGCACTATATTTTGGTAACAGAATTTGTGTCCCCCAAGGAGAAGTCCGACAGAAAATTTTGGCAGAGGCACATAGTTCGGCCTATTCCATACACCCGGGAGGAAATAAAATGTATCAAGACTTGAAACAGAAGTTCTGGTGGAATGCCATGAAAAGGGAGATAGCCCAGCATGTGGCCAAGTGCTTAGTTTGCCAGCAGGTAAAGATAGAACACCAGAGAACAGCTGGACTTCTTCAGCCCTTGCCAATACCCGAGTGGAAGTGGGAACATATCACCATGGATTTTGTCACAGCACTACCTCGCAGTCCTAAAGGTAATAATGCAGTATGGGTAATCGTTGACCGCCTCACAAAAGCAGCTCACTTTCTATCTTTCAGAGTAGGTCAGTCAACAGAAGTTCTTGCAGAAAAATATATGAAAGAAATTGTTCGTCTACATGGAGTTCCAGTTAGTATCGTGTCAGATAGAGACACGAGATTCCGATCACATTTCTGGGAAAGTCTCCAAGAAAATCTAGGAACTCGTCTGAAATTCAGTACTTCATATCACCCCCAGACAGACGGACAATCTGAACGGACTATCCAGATCCTTGAAGACATGTTACGAGCCTGCATGATAGAATTTAGAGGGTCATGGGAAGACTATCTTCATTTGGTAGAATTCTCTTATAATAACAGCTATCAGGCTAGTATCAAAATGGCCCCATTTGAGGCATTGTATGGCAGGAAATGCAGGTCACCGATATGTTGGGACGAAGTCGGCGAAAGGAGACTTATGGGACCAGACATTCTAGTTCAGACAACAGACAAAGTCTGAATTATCAGAGATCATCTCCGGGCAGCACAGAGCAGACAAAAGAGTTGGGCAGACTCAAACAGAAGGCCATTGGAATTCAGAACCGGTGAGCATGTATTTTTAAAGATATCACCCACCAAAGGGGTAATCCGGTTCGGTACTCGTGGAAAACTTAGTCCGAGATACATCGGCCCATTCGAAATTTTGGATCGTGTGGGAGATGTGTCTTACCGATTGGCATTACCTCCATCTTTAGAAGGAGTACACAATGTATTCCATGTATCACAGTTGAGGAGGTATGTCAAGGATGAGATTCACATTCTAGATCACTCCGAACTGGAACTACAGTCAGATCTGTCTTATAAAGAGCAACCGATGGCCATCCTGGACAAAAGTATCAAAACATTGAAGAATAAGGCAATACCATTAGTACTGGTTTCTTGGAATAGACATGTGCCAGGAGAAGCCACATGGGAACGGGAGGACGTTATTCGTGAGCGTTACCCTCAACTATTTTCAACTTAGTTGGTAAAACCCTTTCTTCCTATTCTCTCTACCGTCATCCTCCCCTTCCTGAAATTTCGAGGACGAAATTTTTTGTAAGGTGGATAGATTGTAACACCCCATCCTCGGTATACGTGCACAGTTAGGTATCCTGATTTTTGGTGCATTTTATTATTATTATTTTATTTTATTTTATTTTCTGCTATTTAAATACTTACTCATATAGCAGTACTGCATGATTTGACCTTTTCAATATTCAGATTTGACTGATTTCAGTTTCAAATATTATTTTTTAATATTCTAGATTTTTCATGATTTTCTGGAATTTTTCAGAATTTAATTGTAAATCTTCAAAACCGGTGTCGACCAGTGTCGCTGACCGACTCACGGATTTTTAATTCACAAACGGAGTTGAAAATCTAGAAACGGCTTTCACAGTATTTCTTAAAATCATATTTTCTATCTAAATGATTTTTTTGAGAATTTTTAGAAATTATCAAAAATCTGGCCTACCCGGTGTAGACACCGTCTACAGTGGATTCCAGGATTTTTATCTTGAAAATGAGATTGAATTTTTAAAAACTGATTTCACTAAAATCTTAAAATAATATTTCTTATTTTTAAGAATTTTTGGGAGACTTTTCGAGATACTTTATTTTTTGGGCTTTTCTGGGATTTCCGGTGTTTTTCCCAGATACCAGAGTTTATCCAGATATTCCACTTTTCTCTTTTTCCATTTTTCTCTCTCCTTCCTCAGACGCGAGTTTCGCCAACTGGACTCAGCAATTAATGCGGAGACCTTCCCCTTGCTGCAATAAATGCTTATGGGCTAAATCAACTCAAGTCCAATCACCATGCCTTTTTGGTCTTTTCTGATTAAACGCAGCTTTGCTTCCTCCCTGGACGCGAACCCCATCCCTGCGTCTGGGCAAGTGCCAGACGCAGGTTTTTATGAGACGCAGGTTTTCATTCTTAAATGAAACACATGTTCCATTTTGGAGGGAGGGTATAATTGTAATATCTCCAAAACTTCCCATTATATAACTCTTCCTTTCATTCTCTCTCTTTGATTATTTTTCTTTCTTCTTCCTGGCTCCAACAGCCAACGAGCACAACAGCAAAAAAACAGCCCTTGGCTGGCTATTCTCACCATTCCACCCTCCATATATACCACCATCTCCACCACAAATCACTCCACCTCATTCTCCTCCATCTCCTCCTCCATTTCCAACCACAAACACCATCTTCTTCAACCTCTTTCACCAAGAAACATCCAAGAACCCATCTTCTTCACCAAGCTTCACCACCATCTCCACCACCACCTGCACCACCGTAGCCACCACCAAGCATACCACCTTCACCTCCTCGTTGACCTCTTTCTAACGGACTATAGATTCGTCCCCCGCAACAACGTTTGCAAGATCCCGTTTTGATATGGTGAACTAGACTTGCACCTCCATCTTCTCCAAACTACCACAACCCCTCTCCATCAACTTGTGAGGACCGGCCACTCCTTTTGGATTGGGGCCGCGTTCTTCTTCGTTGGCAAGACTCTGGGCCGGTACCCTCCTTTTGGATTGGGGCCGAGCTTTATCACCGTAGATTTTCCGATAATCGTTCGCGATTATTCCGGTAATCGTTTTGGTAACAAACTTGGCAAAGAACTCATCTTCCTCACTTGGCATTTCTTACAGGACGTCGGACGCATTTTAGGCGAGTAACTCTACTCGCCAAGACTTGGATACTATTTTCATACTTGTAATTTTATCAAATAACGCAACCCTCAAAGTCAGGTTATGTTCTCTGTTTTGCACTCTGTTAGTCGACTTGACCCAGTCATTAGTCGACTTGAACCCTTTATTAGTCGACTACCCCCTTATCCCAAGTCGACTAACTCATTGAAACGCAACCTTACTTCTGAAACGCGACTTAATTAGTCGACTACCCATTTCTCCCTAGTCGACTAACTCTTTCCTGAAGACGCGGTCTTGTGAGACGCGGCCTTGTGAGACGCGGCCTTGTGAGACGCAGTCTTGTGAAACGCAGCCTCATTAGTCGACTAACCCTTTTTCCTAGTCGACTAACTTTTCTCCTGAAGACGCGACCCTATTAGTCGACTTGGCCTTCCCCTATAGTCGACTAACTCCTCTATAAGTCGACTACTTGCCTCTCCCTAGTCGACTAACTTTGGCTATTTGCTGTGGTTAATCACTTTCTTGGAAATGAACCTTATACTCGAGACATGTATTATATATTGTTATTTCATGGCTTGTTACTTGACAAATATCACCCTTGTCATGCTATCTCTTGACACCAGGCATGACACACATGACTCTCATAATTATCACGACAACGGGAATGATAACCGGACTTTATGATTTACCAATTTGATTTACATGATAGTACAAATTGTACTCCTGATATCCCTGTTTTTACAATATTCCTGACTTGCTCCTGTTCATTCCCGAAGCCTGATAATTATCTAAAGAATTCATAAAATAAGACAACTTGCATCGGGTCGGGGAAATACGCGGCTATCAATATATGTTCGTGTTTACAGTGGTATTAGGTATGTTGTGCAACTAAATTTCCGGTCTGACCTGTGGGCCTCCAGGCGACCGAGGGGAGTGCTGGCTCCCTCCTTCCTGGTACCATAATGATAAGGGCATACATAAGTCCCTCCTGTTAGCCTTGCGGCAGGTTCCGTCCACCAAGCAACGGAACATCCTGGGCCGTGGTCCCGGGTATGCACGGGACCCACTGTAAACATAGTTCGTTGATATCCCCGCTGGTTTCCAATAACAATCTTGCTTTACTTGGATATGGATCTATGTGTGCTGGGACGCTAGTTCACATAGCTAGATATCAGGGTAAGACGAGTAATAATAATAATAATAATAATAATAATAATAATAATAATAATAATAAAAGACGTTAATTGTTGGTGTTGTATGCGCTTGGATTACGGTGACATGAGATAAAGGTATATAGATGAGGGTTTCCTTGTTTGGATTATTCCCTCGAAGTACTAGTCTCATGAGGCCGTAACTTAAGCTAATACAATGCCTTTCGTTTATAACATGTCGTACTTCCTTTACTCGTTGGCTGATTATTCATGTTATTGTACCAACACTCATACTCTTATTTCTTATGCCGCTCGGCTGTAACCTATTCACTTGTTTGGGAGGTCCTGACTCCCTTGAATTTGTATGTTCAGGTTCTGAACCTTGGATTGAAGTGGAGCCTTCTGTGGAAGATCAAGCTTTCCTTTCCGAGCAGGCTGACTAGTCTCGGTTTCTGTTGTGCCAGACTTTCCTTTTTAGCTCGCGGGATCTTCCTTTAGCTCGTGAGCATCTTGTAATTATATTGTAAATCGTACTTTTGTGCTTGGCTGTGATATATGATGCATGTGATATGTAAGAGTATGTCACAACTTGTGATAACCTTGTACTTTGTACTTCTTATGTTGGCATATGAATGGACGCTACGTTTGTCGTACTCTGATTCTTGCTTGTACTGATGCTTAGCGTATATACGTGAGGGTACTTCTGACCTGCGTATGTACGTCGCAGTGACGTCCCCGTACCCGTGGGACCGGGGCGTTACACCGGGAGTAACCATGATGAGGAAGAACATCTTAGCAATGAACAGCCAAGGACGAAGAAGTCGAAGGAGGGTTCTTCTTTGGACGCTGAAGTCCTTAAAGGCATCCAAGCTCAAATCGCATCCCTAACTCAGAGGGATGAATTAAAGAAAGTAAGGGCAGTCCGTCCTTACCCACTGGAGTGGGATTCAGTACCATACCCACCAAAGTTCAAACCACCAACACTACATACGTACGATGGTAAGAGCTCACCGAACCAGCACATGTACTATTTTCGGTCTCAGACCGGTAACGTTATAGACAATGATGCTATTATGGCTAGGCTGTTCATTGGCACCTTAAAGGTGGTAGCATTCGACTAGTTCCGAAGTCTCCCTCCGGGCTCCGTCAATTCCTGGATTGGCCTGGAAACCTGATTCCTTTCTCGTTTCTATGAGGACGATACCGAGGTAACCATGGACAGACTCCTCTCTACCGTACAGAAGAAGGGCGAATCTGTCTGTGACTACATTGAGCGGTTCAGAAACTTGTCTCTGATGTTCCCAGCAGGGATGCCATTACCCATGCTCTTACAGACGTGCAGGCACAACTTCTTAGACCAAGTAGAAGTTCGCATGGGGGCTGTCAAAGCCCATACCTGGAAAGAACTGGTCGAGCAAGCTGAGATAGCCGAAAAATCGGCTAAAAAGTTTGAACCATCCACCCCAAAAGGCAAATGGGGTATGAGCAATAAAGGACGTGGCGACATGGCGCAGTCTTCTCAAGCCAAAGGGAAAGAGACTATGTCTGTAGAATTGTCAGGGGATGTTCAGTCGAAGGTCAAGAAGAGCGGCTTCAATAATCAGGAGTCTAAGTTTCCTCCGAAACAGTACTCCTTCAAAGACGATCAGGTGGCCACAATATTTCATTTACTCCACAAAGGGAATAAATTGAAGCTGCCAGATGCTCGACGCCCCAATGAAATAGGACGCACGAACGATCCCAAATACTGCCTTTTCCACATGATGATTCACCATCCTACCGACAAGTGCTTTGTCCTCAAGGACAGAATTCAAGCTTTGATCGACGCCGGAGTCCTAACACTGAAGTCAGAACAAAAGAAAGTCACTGCAAATATGGTGACCCTCGAGTTCGGCAAAACCCCAAAGGTCACAGTTCCTGACGGGACTTATCCAATCCCTGCACCACGGCTGGAAGTCAAGCATCCTGCAGCTAAACTCAAGATATCAGGGGTCTTGTTTCCTTGACATTAGAGACAGGGGAAATCATGTGGATACACCCAGACCTTGTCCAAGACGAACAATGGGATTCAAAGAAGTCCAAGTCGAAGGGAAAAATCTTGCAATGTCATCTCCATCCTTTCAGACGATGGCAATCTTACATCAGCTTGTCTCAGCGATTCTGAAAGAGAAAAGCACACTTGCATAACGCAGGCTGATATACCTCAGCCAACAGGTACTCGATCCGGAAATCATACTTAAAATAGTATGAGAAAGCTATTGACGAGACACAACAGCAAACGACGTCTGTACAAGTACCTGCATCCGCTTCGGTTCCAACCAAGGGAAAGGAGAAGCCAAAGGAAGTCCGGTTTGACCATGTCCTGAAGAAGCCTTCAGGCCCAGGGCTTGACACGCCCTTTCGTTTTGATATATTGGCCCAGCTGGCTAATATCCCGGCTCGAATTACCATACACGAGCTCCTTCGTCTCTCAAAAGAGACAAGAGAAGCACTCAGAGATGCACTGGCTAATTCAGAATCATTCCTGACATATATGCCGGAAATCTCTAAGGATGACGCTCAGCCTTCTTGCCCTGAATGCCATCATGTACAATCAAAGGTACCGGCTATTACGTTCACAGCGGAAGATATGCTTCTCAAGGATAACAAGCATGATTGACCTTTGTACTACACTGGATACATCGGTTCAACATGCATTGAAAGGGTACAGGTTGATCCGGGGTCTGCACTCAGCATCATCCCCAAAAGGCTCCTCTAATTCCTCGGTATACCACTATATAGGTTGTCCGCAACCACTACTACAATATACGGTTTTAATGCCGGAAGTAGTCATCCACCTAGGAATCTCAAAGAGCTTAGAGGCTTACAAGGTAGACTGGCTTATATTAGAAGATTCATCGCAAATCTCTCAAGCCGCTGTCAACCGCTCACCCGACTCATGAAAAAGGGTGCTTCCTTCGTATGGGATCAAGCTTGTCAGGAAGCTTATGAGGATATCAAGAGATATCTCACAAAACCTCCAGTCTTAGTGGCTCCCACATCAGGGAAACCATTCTTACTTTATGTGAAAGTTATGGACCATTCTCTTGGTGCCCTGCTTGCTCAAAAAGACGACAATGGTCACGAACAGGCCATTTATTATCTGAGCAGGATTCTAATAGGGGCGAAATCTCACTATAATCCCATTGAGAAGGAGTGCTTAGCTCTTGTCTTTGCCGTTCAGAAGACACGACATTATTTGGTTGGCCAAACCATACATGTCATCTCCAGAGTAAATCCTTTGCGTCTTCTCATGACGAAGCCAGGATCATTGAATTCAAGATTAGCTAAATGGGCGCTTCTTTTGTCTCAATACGACATGATCTTTATCCCACAAAAGGCGGTTAAAGGCTAGTCACTTGCAGAGTTCTTGGCTGCTCATCCAGTTTCAGAACACTCAAAACTTCATGAAGATATTCCAGATGAAGTCTTCGAGTCCAATGTAACCTCAGAGGATGAAGTTTGGCAGATGTTCTTCGATGGAGCATCACGAATAGGCCCTAAAGGCAGGATCATTGCCGGCGTGGGGGTTGTGTTTATCTCTCCACAGAATCATGTCCTTCCTAGAGCATTTTCTCTGACGGAGTCATGCTCCAACAATGTAGTGGAATATAATGCTCTACTCATTGGTGTTCAGCTCGCCCACGGAATGGGGGTACGCTACCTTGAAGCTTACGGCGATTCAAAACTGATTATCAATCAGGTTAAAGGCGAATATGAAGTCCGTCACGAGGATTTGGTGCCTTATTATCACACGGTCATCGAATTGGCTAATCTGTTTGATGGCTTTTACATCGGGCACGTATCTCGATCTCAGAATACTAAGGCGGACGCTCTTGCTGCATTAGCAACAACACTAGCCCTGCCAGTCGACACCGAGTATCACCTTACAGTGGCAACTCGACACCTTGTCTGCTCTAAACATATGTTAAGAACCAGAGAGGTCTATAATATCTCGACGGATCTTGATCCGAGAGATTGGCGATTTCCTCTCATCGACTATGCTTTACATGGTATGTTGCCGGACGATCCTAAAGAAGCGGCATCTATTAGACGAAGTCTCTCCGTTTTTACTACGATCCAACCCTGAAGACACTTTACCGTTGTTCATATGACGGTATCCTCCTCCGTTGCCTTTCTAATTCAGAGGCACAGGAAGTGCTTAAAGAAGCACACGACGGCATATGCGGAGCTCATCAGGCAGGTCCAAAACTTAAAGACCGATTGCATAGGCTTGGATATTATTGGCCAACCATGATAGCCGATGTCATCCAATATGCACAAAGGTATAAAACATGCCAAATTCATGCGGACTTCATACACCAGCCTCCGGAGTTGCTCCACCCTATCATGGCCATTTGAAGCATGGGAAATCGATGTCATAGGGCCAATCAGCCCCTCTTCGACAAGAGGTCACCAGTTTATTTTAGTAATAACCGATTACTTTTCAAAGTGGGCAGAAGCTATACCATTGGTTGAAGTCAAAACTTCCAACGTGGTTAATTTCATCAAACACAATGTCATCCATCGATTTGGTGTCCCTAGGTGGATCATTCATGATAACGGTCCCCAATTCATAAGCCAGGTATTCTATCGATTCTGCGATAAATACCGAATTCAGAATGTGGCTTCAATTGCATAATCCTGCCACTAATGGCTTGGCGGAAGCATTCAACAAAACGATCATCAAGTTACTTAAAAAGTTCGTCTCCTCGAATAAACGAGATGTGGACGAAAAGCTTGGTGAATGTCTTTGGGCCTACCGAACCACGGTTCGGACCCCGACAGGCAATACGCCTTTTTCCCTAGTGTACGGGTGTGAAGCAGTCATACCGTTGGAAATCCAGAGGCCATCATTACGAGTTGCTCTGATCACTAAGATCACATCAGAGGATAATGATCGGTTGCGTCTTCAAGAGCTTGAAGCCCTAGATGAGAAGCGGTTACAAGCTCAGCAGCACATTGAGTTATGTCAAGCTCGGATTTCAAAAGCCTTCAATAAAAAGGTCAAACAAAGAGTCTTTCAGAAAGGAGATTTGGTGTTAGCCGTCAGACGACAAATGATCATGACGCACAAAACCAAAGGCAAATTTCAGCCTAAATGGGAGGGACCGTTCGTAATAGAAACAGTCTATTCAAACGGAACATATCGCCTTATGACTTCAGTTGGTGATTTACTCATGATGCCGATCAATGGCAAGTTCTTAAAGAAGTATTATCCTTGATTAAGGATCCTTCTCATGATCAAGTTAACACTACACCTCTGATCAAGACCTTTAAATCCAAGGTACGCAGAAAGAGCGCCTCTCTCTTCCTCCAAGCGAGATCATACAACCATAAACCAGTAGGAACCTGGTCATACACTGGTTGTCTCAAAGAAGAATCAAGGTTACACATGCGCTAACCATTTGATCCAACACCTTTAACGGCTAAGGATAGGGGAAAATGTTGGCCTTTAAGCCCAACATAAGTCCTCGACAACTCATCATGCTGAGGGGAATAGCATGGCTAGCCCGACTCAAACGGTAGTTGGTAAAGGCATATCAAACCCGTTGACAGCTGAGGATTTGCTAAAAATCCTAAGGGACCTGTTCCCATTTGATTCCCTTTCCAAAATCACTTACCAATTCTCATCCATGGAATGGTAAGACCACATATAAAGATCTTTCCATCCATTTCACTGTTAAGTTAACATTAAACCTATGACAGTGATCTCTTCGTTTTTCTCAATGAGAACGAGACCCTGTCATGCTATGTTTAACAGTATACCTCTGGCATCCATTTCGCTGTTAAGTTAACATTAAACCTATGACAGTGATCTTATCGTTTTTCACAATGAGAATGAGACCCTTTCATGCTATGTTTAACAGTATACCTCTGGCCTCCATTTCGCTATTAAGTTAACATTAAACCTATGACAGTGATCTTCTCATTTTTCGCAATGAGAACGAGACCCTTTCATGCTATGTTTAACAGTATACCTATGGCATATCCTTCCAAATCTCAACAGAATTTTGAGCTTGGTGGCTTCTCAATCAGTACGTCATTGCGACCTCTGAACTGGCAGATAGCCAAGTCTCATCTTTCAGTCCGGCAAGGACTATTTCTTTGTCATTATACGACCAGAATTTTGAGCTTGGTGACTTCTCAATTGGTTACGTCATTGCGACCTCTGAACCGGCAGATAGCCAAGTCTCATCTTTCAGTCCGGCAAGGACTATTTCTTTGTCATCATATGACAAAATTTCGAGCTTGGTGGCTCCTCAATCGGTTACATCATTGCGACCTCTGAACCGGCAGATAGCCAAGTCTCATCTTTCAGTCCGGCAAGGGCTATTTCTTTGTCATCATACGGCAAAATTTCGAGCTTAGTGGCTTCTCAATCGGTTATGTCATTGCGACCTCTGAACCGGCAGATAGCCAAGTCTCATCTTTCAGTCCGCAAGGATTATTTCTTTGTCATTATATGATAAGAATTTTGAGCTTGGTGGCTTCTCAATCGGTTACGTCATTGCGATCTCTGAACCGGCAGATAGCCATGTCTTATCCTTCAGTCCGACAAGAACTATTTTCTTAAAGGGCTGCAATACAACTTGAAAGTGAGAATTCAGAAGCTGGAGCAGGTTGGAAATAAAACAGTGGAGTCAAAACGAAATTACTTTTAATGATTCCGGGAAAAAAAAAGAGGGATACATGATGCACATATTACAAGCTATGACGGTGCTTCATAAGACTTGATCCGTTCTTCAAGAGTGGACAGCCTTGTCTTCCTCTCTTCAGCAGCCCTGATAAGCGCCTGCGACCTTAACTCAGCCTCATTAAAGCTCGTCGTCTGGGCCAAGCGAGCTTCAACTTCAACCAAGGTTGCCCTCTGTGCTAGCTCCTGCCGCAAGATTTCGTCATTCTGAGCCTTAAGCTGCTTAAGCCGAGTAGTCTCTTCAAGACGCACTGGTTCAGCCTTGGACAAAAGAAGATTAGCTTTCCTGATCATTTCCTTGGCCTTTTCAATTTTATCCTCAGCGTCAAGAACAGCGCTACTAGAAGCGTCTATGGCATCCCCGAGCTCTACTTTCCTTGTCTCCAAGGACTTCAAATCAGAGGAAATGGCCTTAGCAGCTTCCTGAGCGGGGAGATGAGCCTCATGCATATGAGCAACAAGGTGCGCAAGCTGCTCGTTAACTGAAGACTCCAGATCTGAATGACTAAGACGACGCCATTCGTCCACATCCCTCTCAAGTTTGTCCACCAGAAGCTACAATGCAGCGGCCTGGTCATCCCCTCCAAAGTCTCGGATACTGTCAATACTTCGGGAGAGGACCACCTTTAAAGCAGATAACGAGGTAGTCGAGCCCTTCAAGATCAAAGCAATGGATCGCTTCAAGCTCTTATAAAAGTTGTCGACTAACTCAGTAACAAATTCATTCTCGGCCTCAACTACTCCTGGCAAACGAGCAGCCCCTGAAGACAGAGTTTTCACTGGCCTTATTGACATTACTGTGGAAGGAATAATAGAAGCACTGGCTGCAGCAACATGAGGGGTCGTCGGTGATCTCGGAGGAGTCCTCATCGAAATCAGTACGCTAGCCACAACCGAGGTAGGACTAGTGATTATTTCTGGATGAGCGGGCTCAACCACCAATGTCGGAGAAGTAGGACTGGTAATCACCTTCAGCTTCGAGCCTGGCAAGATAGGCGGCACTGGTGAAACCAATGACATCTCACTTACTGATATAGCTGGAAGTGAGGCTGGTTCCATGACTACCGTCCCCTCAATCCCCTTTCCTCTGGCTGGTTCGGGCTGATAAGAGGGCAGGTCGTGATACAAAGCATCCAACTCAGCAGTATCCGCTGCGGTCGAAGTACTTACTCCACTCTTGGTTCCCTCAAGAAGACAGGTTGGCTCTCTTGAAGTCGATACACCCAGAGGCGAAACACCTACAACAAGACTTTGTTTAGGCAAGGCATAACAAATAGCATGAGTCAAAAGGTCAAAACAATACCAAAAGATGGTGTCGCCTCAATTGTCTTGACGGCTGCATCAGTCCCTGCTGGCTCCATTGGAAAATTTTTAGCGGAATCAACACGAATGGCCGGCCCACCTTCACTCGAACCTTCCGTGGTCCACCCAAAAGAGCTAGAAGCTGTGGGACTTCCTTTTGAAGTTCCAGCGCCCAAAGGACCTACATCAGCCGCATCACCTTCAGACTCTTCCGAGACGGCGAAATAGCCAGCTTCATCGCCTTCCCTATAAGTAAACAGGGGATCATAATGCTCCCCATGTTCTCCGGCAGCCTCAGCTCTCGAGCTTCTCACCGCCTCAGTTCCTGAATCATAAAGTAAACAATGAGCTATATGGAACACATAAGAAGTATATTACAAGAAAGGAGTTGATCTTACCCGCGTCCGGAACAGCTTTACCAGCAGTCTGCCTAGCAGCCGACAACTTGATGACTAATGGAGCAGGAGGAGGAGGTGCTGCAGATAATTCGCCCTCTGCAATAACCGTAGGAGCGTAGTGACGAGGCTTCTTCACTATCCTTTTCCTACGAGATCCACCTTCCCGCTTTCGCTTAAAGTGGACGTCAGGATCTTTTTCCTCCACTTCTTCCACATTAACATGTTCTATGGGGGCCGTGCCTACCCCACCAGAAGCAGCTGCCGGAGCCTCAGCACCTGTATCCGCTTCAAAGCGAGGACTTCCTGCATCCGAGGCTTCGCTATCATCAACAGTAATGAATTCCCTGAGGCCTGGAACGCGGACCCTTTTACCCTCGCTCTTCTCAGTGACCTTCCACTTCAGCCGCTGAGAGATTAACTTCACACCATAAGAATTAATAGAAAATCTAGTGGGTGTGGAGTTCGAGGTTCTATACCACTGACAGAATCCCAGGGTCGTCAGAAGGTTCGGAGTCCTTAGCAGCATGCACAGTCGCGCCTCGGTACAGCCAGCAATGAAGAACCGCCAGGCACGAGCTCCATCGATGAGGCTCCCCATAAAGACTAGACTGCTGTTCGGATTACCTACGTACAGTTGGTCATACCCAAACTGGCGGGCAAACTGACTCAGAACGTAGGGCTCCAGGTAATAGGTGTCCCCACTTCTGTACAACAAGTACGATGGCCGGATGCTAACCAGCCACTCGAAGATTCCCCGACTCAATGACGTCTGTCCTTCTCCCACATCCTTGAATTCTTCACCATAGCCCGCATCGCGAATGTAGGGGAAGCATCGGAAAAGGCTATAGACGTCATGACGACACAGCAGCTTACGGACCGCAGCCACATAAGTCTTCAACCATGAACACCCCTCAAATCGACGAAGAAGCACCATGCGAACACCTTCTGGGAGTTCCTCTCCGGCTTGGATAATAGAAAGACAGTGAAGGGTGAACCACGCCATCAAATAAGTATATGGCAGACCTATTCTGGGGTTTGGTCCATCGCAGGGCAAAATAGTCCCCTTTCCCCGCTTCGTCGTTGGTGGCCTACAGAAAGCCTCCGTTAATGCACGAAGGCCTCTTTGAATACAGCACACCATGGCTGGAAGAAGTCCAAGAGAATGACCATGAACTAGACGAACGGCAGACAACAAAACAGTCGGATGGATGACATCGCCAAACGAAGATGGCACCACACATCTCTTCAACCAGACCGTCAAAAACCAGCCAGAAGTGCCTTCCGGGACGTCGGTCGACGAGCATGGTGGTGAAAACTCCGAAGAACATCGCCTTTCTCATAGGGTTCGTCATCTTCTTTCAGAATTAGATCCCCTTGAGAGTGCTCTTGCATCCGGTGAAAGATGTCTTCATCTGCAACTCCACAATGAGCTGCTTCAGGAGTATCTTTCAGGTCAGGGAACAAATAATTTCTCCAACTCTTCAAACTGCATGAAGCTCCCTTATGGCTCCCATGCATACTGGAGCAAATATAGAGGTGGCACATCAATTCCCGGTAAGTCTCAAACAAGGCGGGCTCCTGCTTCTCCAGAAGTGCCAATTCTGCCTCGCACGGGAAATATTCTTCATATGGGAAAGACCCCAAGGGCAGAGCAGAGATTTCCCACATCTCGTGCAGAGCCATACCCAATTCGCCAACAGGGGTGAAGAAGGTCCCTGTAGCCGGGCAGTATAACTCGAAGATGACGTAGAAGTTCGCCACGCTCATCTGAATGCCATAACAGGTCGCCCTGATGGCCTCATAAAGTCCCAGCCTCTCCAGATCCTCCTCAAAATGAGCAAGGACATATAGAGTCAAGTCCCTCTGCCATGCCTTGGGAGGGTGAATCCACCCTGGAGTCCTGAAATCAGTGGCTGGATAGTTGCCACGAACTTTAAAGAATTGATTTCTAAAAGTCTGAGCCACCGCAGGATTTTCTCCCACTGGGATATCTGGGAGTACATTCCCAGGGTGGAGACCCAATATACAACGAGGAGGACCCGTCCTTGTGTAACCAGGAGACGGAATTATCAACTTCCTTACGTGAACGGAGTCAGTAGTCCGAGTTATTTGCCACTGCAGTTTTTCGAGCCCTTGTCACACATTGAAAGAAGGACAAGAAAAAATGCCGCTTGCTAGACGGGAGATAGTACTTCTCACCATCCAATTTGAAAATCCACTGCCCCTCTCCGGCTAGCAGATGGCGATCATTGTCTGGCGCTGCATCTCCGAACATGAAGCCGGGCTTTCGATAGATTCTTTGGTTAGAATCTTTAAGGGGATCAGTAGTTAAGATGCTCCTCATGGTGCATTGATCCCCAGTATGAATAAGTGCATCTCGAGCAGGAGAGCTTCGCTCGCTGAATAATGAAGCCTGCCCTTGAAACTGCAGGCTGACGTTGCCATCTAGCCCCCTGGCTGTGCCAAAGAGACTGTTCAGAGGACCAGGAGTATAGTGCACTACAAGAACAAGAAAAAAAACTATGATCAGTTCATCAGCCAAACAAGAGCTAAAACAAGAATGCAATTTTTGTTAAGGCGTAGCCTCGCTCTCCGAGCGAAGCTGGCCTAACGATAGCTTCGCCCCGAAGCTTAGCTTCGCAGCTGCAGCGTAACTCCGCATTCCACACGAAGGCAGGATGCAGGAAAATATCCAAGTATTAGCTTCGCTCTGGAAGCTTGGCCTCGAACAACAGAATGCGACAAAGCCCCAGGGGCTAACTTTGTCAGAAGGGTATTATTGCCTAAAGATTATTTTAAGGGCATTAAGGTCCTTTTCAGTTACACTCCAAAGGCTAGCTTCGCACCCTGCCATTCAACAGGATGTGAACCGCCTAAGGGATAGCTTCGCATAGAAGCTTGGAGAAGAAGCCCTTCGGTTCTTAAGATTCCCAATCAAAAAATCAAGGGAAATTCAGGGAATGGAACTCCCTAAAATCACCAGATCATGATTGATCGTTTTGGGTACATCAGAAGAGAGCCAGAAATCGGCTTTAAAAGAGAGATGAAAATCTCTGATCAAAAGGGAAAGATCCCTACCGGCGATAGGTCGTTTGATGACCGCAGGAGGAGGAGGACCCTCTGTCGTAGAGGTTGCTACCTCTTTTCCCGTTCGTCTTTTGGGAGCCATTGGAGAACTGTGGAAGTTCTTGAAATTCTAAACGAAGAAAGAAGAAGAAGAAAAGAGTCAGAGTGCTCTAAAAATTTCAAAGAGAAGTGGTGCCTTCTCTTTCAGCCCGATCAGGCTTTTATAGGCTGGTGATTGCCTAAATGTCGCCTCCTCAAAAGGAGTGTAGACTGTCGTTTCAAATTAATTTGAAACGGCGCCTAAAGCGCCTCCCAAGAAGCATTACTCCAGCCCCACTAAGGGCTAACTCTGCCGTAAGTCTAGTGCTGACTTAGCGCGACACATGAATAACTTCGCTGAAAAACGTGCCTTAGCTCCGCTAAAAACACATCTCTAGCTTCGCAGAAATCCTGAGATAGCTCCGTCAGAGGTTTGTTCCTGACTCAGTTGGGTGTCAGTCTCCAACTTCACCGGAAGTTTAGCTCCGCTGAGAGCTTCTAATTCCTCATAAGGAATGGACTTACTAAAGCTAGTCCACTTCAAGTGTTCTCGATTCAAAAAGGAGAGAAACAAAGCAGATAAACAGCACAAAATAAACTTTCATTGATTCAAAAGGGAAGATACATTGACGCTACATCAAAGTGGTCTTTCGTACAACCGAATCATTGCTCCAAAGGCATACAAGTTGTCCTATCTACTTCCAAGCGAAACCAACTGGACACGAAAGGCCTTCCTCCTGCATAAGGCCGTAACCCTTCGCATAATGGCAGATTTTGCCATCAAGGAGCTGGATCTTCTTTGATGAAAATTGACAAAGGACCCGAGACCTTACAGGTGACGTCCGCCTTCCCGAAGTGGATCATCTCGGATAAGCGACTATCAGCCCCTTCTCGAAGTGGATCATCTCGGATAAACGACTGCCAACCTCTTCTGGGAACACCCATCAGCTGCTCCAGTTTGTTCCTCCTGCTTAGGATTAAAGTTTCAACCAGAAGATCAAGAGGCAAGTTTCTAATCTCTTTCATCAAATCGAAAGACTGGCAGACACAGTTCACTGCAACCCAAACTGGAAACAAGTTAGCAGTAAGTCAAAGGAAAAGCTGCAAAAGTGAAATGCTAAGTCAAATCCTTTGGGGCGAAGCAATTTATATCCGATTCAGTTGCAATTTAAGGATGGATTTCAGTTTCAGTTAAACAGAGGATACCCTCGCTTGCATAGTGATGATGGGCTAGCTCAGCATAAGCCAAGTCCTAGCCTCACCTATATGGCTAAGCCAGACTGATCCAGAGGGACGTAGTCTTAACCCCACCTATATGGCAAGACTGGCTCAAACTTGAAGAGACTAAGTCCCAATTCTTGCCTATGTGGCGAACTTAGCAGGCAAGCATACAATGATCTTTCTTCGATCAAGTGTAAATGATAGCTTCACCGAGAAGCTGTGAAACAGGGCTGATGCCCTTCTCTGCAGATCAGTCAGATACAAAATGAAGAACAAGGGAAATCAATCCCTGAAGCAGCTGTTAAAGCTAAATTAAGGGAGATAAACTCCCTGAAGTCATTAGTTCATTGGTAAAGTCTCTGGATGACCGAGACTCACCAGTTCTTGGCCGGTTAATGACCAGAGGGGCACCCCCACCAGTTCAGAGATCTGAGTATCTTTCTCTAGACAACCAAGAGAAGTCATGGACAGACTGCTTCTCTGTAGAGGAATTCAAGTGTCCTATTTATAGGCCTCATGGCCTGATCGCTGCTGCTTCAAGCATAGAAGCCGAGCGAATTTAAGGCATTTACTAAGCCTTGAGAAAGGGAATAGTCACCCTCAAAAATACACAAGGAGGGAATGATCTCCCTCGTTAATGCAAGAGAATCGGGAAAGGACATAATCCTTCTCGTAACTGGCCGAAAGCAGTTGGCCTCGGGAAAGGATGACGTTCCAAGATCAATTTGAAGCGAATCTACTCCGGGAGGCTCGGGCGTAGAGCTACCCAAACGCAGAGTTACCCAGACGCAGAGCTATCCAGACGCGAAGCTACTCAGAGTCGCGAATCAACACGATTCTTCGGCGAACTTATTCCAATCCGGAAGCAGGATTAAAAGCGAAGCTGAACTCAACCACTATGGCAACGTTCGTACTTCATATATCATCAATCAAAGCAATTCAAAGTGTTTCGAAGCCTGAACCATTCCATTGCAGACTTTCGAAAACTTTGAAGGAGGTCTTGTTGACACTTTTAAAAAGACAAGATTCTTACTGGCCTGAACAATGTCTAAACTTGTTGACATTTACAAAAGACAAGTGACAGATAAGCTGACGACCAGTTCTGTACCCATCTCCGAAGGACAAAGCGGCAACTTGGACTTTACTGATCCAGTAAAGCAGACAGTAAGCCCAGATTGTCTCTGAAGAGACCTAAGCAGGTCTAAGATGCTAGGTTAGCTCAACACTTAGCATCACATGAGCCCAAGGGGATAGCCTCGCCTGAGAGGCTAAGATCGCCCAACTTCGCCTTGAAGCCGTTCAAAGTTCCTTCAGTGAGCTAACTTATAGCTTCGCCTGAAGCACTCAGTTAACTCCGCAGAGAGTTAGCTTCGCTCGAAGCCACACGCAACCGCGCAGAAGGATGTTCGGTAGCTTCGCCACAGATGTTATCTAGCTCCGCTGAAGAGCTTTCTTCTGACTTCGCCAGATGCTTCTTCCAGTTCCGCTGTGAGCTCAATGCGGCAGCTCCGTTGCGGGTCTTTCATGGTCAACCTTTGACCAATTAAATCTCCAGATGAGATCAAATCGATTCAAGATCAAGATCAAATCTAATCAAGATCAAATCTGAGATCAAATTTGGCAGTTGTTTGCCATAATCTCTTGACTCTCCTAAAACAAGTAAGAGGATCAGGAGAGATCTTTCAATTATATGGAAAGAATCAAAACAGATCAAGAGATCAACGCTACCTGCTACTTCTAGCTTCGCAGAAGCTAATTCTAGCCTCGCAGTAAGGCTACTTTCCAGATTTAAATAGATTGACTCAATCTGTTTCCAGATTTTCAAGGGACAATTATACCCCTGCTCTCCCTATAAATAGCCCACCAGAGGCACAAGGAGAGAACACACACGAGGAGGGCAAACAAATGCACAAATAGAGAGACGGCTAAACAGAGATATATTCTCTTGCTTCTAAGAATTCAGAGAATTACTTCTCTAATCAGGGTGCTGATACCCTAATAGCTTCCTTCCTTTTAAGGAATCTCCGGAACTAGGCGAGAAGGAATTCCCAAGTGAATGCGGTTTGAGAAGTAATAAGAGGGTTCTACCAACTTTCTGTTCTCCGATTCCCCAAACCAGGCGAGAAGGGAATCCCATCGATCGCATCGCCAAAGGGACAAAGTGGTCGCGCGCTGACCAGACTCCTATCGGCACACTTCTCCAGAATCTCAGAGGAGATCTACTTGTAATCTTTTTAGAATACTTGTAATTTAGCTCCTCGACCCCTTTTTTTGTAAGTTTTCCCCTTTGCAAAATTAATGGAAAACAGACTCTGACTAACTCCTCTAGATTCCTCTAAATAAGAGTTAAGGTGCTATTTGAAGCTCTCTTGGTTCAACACAAGTATAGGCACACACAAATAATACCAAGCATATATGTATGATATGACAATATGAAACAATGCAAGGTATAAAAGAGAGAGAGTTTAGAGATAGTGGATTAATCGCAAACACCGAGATATGTTTCGAGGTTCGAGCCAGTGCACTATGTCTCTGCCTTCACACAGAAGGATTTTCACTATATGTCCACACAGGACCTCCCACACATGGAACCTCCACCGGGGATTTGGCAAATATAAACTAGGAGTACACAACTCCTCTCTCCAACAAACACAACCTCTACACAAGAGGCAAAACACAACAACAATCACCTCTCACTAGAGGGATAAGACACTAAGCCAAACAACAACAATCACCTCTACACTTAGAGGGATGGGCACAAAGCCAAAACTCCAACAATCATCTCTACACTTAGAGGGATGGGCACAAAGCCAAAACTCCAACCTCAATCGCCTCTACACTTAGAGGGATACCAACCAACTCAAACTTCTCCACAATCACCTCTACACAAGAGGGATACCCGCAAACTCAAAGCAAAGAGATTACAACACTTGGTGGTCTCAATAAACCACAAACCAATTCTTTCCCACAAAAACAAGATCCTATAGATAGGATAGAGTTGATAGCTCAAGTGTGAGAAAACAGAGAGTTTGGAAAACAAATCACAAAGAAAAACTCTTGGGAAAATTTTTAGATAGAAATATAAATGAAGATCAAAACAATTCCCAAAGACTCTCTTTTTCTTTGATTTTTCCAACCCTTTAAAACAAATAAAGATAAATCTTTTAGCCCAAAAACTCTTCAAGACTTGTTGCTAAAACACTTGTAAAGATGGAAAATTTGCTCTTCAAATTCTTGTTAAAATCAGCCCAAAGGGATGGGTATTTATAACCCATTCCAAAAACTAGCCGTTGGGTCAAAGTTAGCAGAAAAGTATGCTACCGGTCGACTGGCCAACGGTCAAATTTATGACCGTTGCAGCTTGCCGGTCGACCGTCCAGTTGACTGATCTCAGGCTTTGACCTATTGATTGACCACCCGGTCGATCGAGGTGAGAACCAGAGAGCAGAGCTCTCTGGCCGGTCGACCGCCCGGTCGACCGGGGCCAGATCCAGAGAGCAAAGCTCTCTGGCCAGTCGACCGGCCCTCAAGCCAAAACTGGCTGTGCACGTTTGTGCACATCAGTCGACATACCGGTCGACCGTCTTCTGGCTCGGTCGACTGTTTGATCGACCGGCAGAAAGCCTTACCAAACAAATTATAGGGATTAAAACTTGGTCTTTTTAACTTCCAATTAAATCCCATAAAAACATATAAATTCTACAAAAATAAGTTCTTATAAGATCTTTGAATACCAAACATGTGTGACTAAAAATCAACATATATTACAAACTATTTGAACCATTTTTGTGATATAGAAATTAGGCTTTAAACCAAAATCGGTATTTTTCAAAACTTGAATTTTTTGAAATGGAAAACCGTTTTCTCCAAAACTCATGTGGATACAAAAACATGATATTGAAACAAATTTGTAGCATGTTTGTATATGGATAGAATCCAATATACATGTAGATATATATCTATGTTTTTGATATGAAATCCAAAACCGGTTAAACCGAAAACCAAACATATAAACTTTAAACTTGTGTGTGTGAACTTGAGCATATCAACACTATCTACCTTTACACAAGATCTAAACAAACTAAACAAATAAACTGAGGTCTTCTTATAGAACTCCTTCTCCAAGTCGACTCGATCCAAACATGATCCAACGAGCTTGACTCCAACCGAGTGCTAGATACGATCTTGACGCGCGAGCTCTTGAATCAACACGTGTTAGCTCCAAAACTCCTTTATTGAAGCTAATCACCTACAAGATCTTGATCAATATCTGAGACTAGTTAAACACAAGATCATTAGCAAACTATAACTACATGAGTTAATCATCATCAAAACTAGAATGAAGGGCCTTTGGGCCAACAATTGTATGCTAGATTGATCTCATTACTCCTGAAGTTAGGTATTATATGTCATCATAATACTTGTACTATACTAATTGACATTCATTATATCATACTCTCTTTTTATTAATGTTTTATTTATGTCTTTCCTTCCAGTATATGTTATTATTTCATGTACACACTATTTATATGCACGAGCACCTTTTCTTTTTCTTACACACTCATTAGGTCGCTTCCTGACGATCCTGGATTTGCACGTCCATATATTTGACGTTTTATTCTTTGATCAGGTTTCATTGAGATCGTACATGCTGTTGCGAGGAGCTGAAGTCTCTCTACCTATTCTGGTATTCTTTTCTTTCTTTATTCATGCTATTATTCTTTAATTCCTGTATATCAGACTTTCATCTGAGATCATGTGTAGTCATTATATGTATTATTACAGTGATGTTGATTTTTCATAGTGATTATATTGCTTGGTCAGGTTACTTTAGGCTTAGTGTATATACATGGGGTATTCTCCTTGTGTATATATGTCGTCGACTCTCGTTGCGACTCCGCTTTCGCGTATTTTGGGAAGCGGAGCATGAACCGGAGATGAATACTTTTAAGCCGGGAAAAATTGATGGGGATTAGACTATTGTGGCTCTATTTAGTTTTTTTATTTGTGTCAGTTGTTTTAGTCTTTGTTAATCCCACATCAGTTATGATGGGGAAAGTGTTCAGTGTATGTGTCTATATAAGACTGGGACCTGTAGTTGTTTATTTAGACTATGATGATTTGAATTAAACCCTTTTTGTTGAAGCATATTGACTTGTTTTACAAATTAAATCTCTTGCATGGTGATGTGCAGAGTGGGAGAGAAATCTCCGGGGTGATGAAGCTAAAATCAATCTCTATCCCCTTTATCTTTCCCAATTTCTACAATTCTTAATTTCTTTTTGCTCCATATCTTCTTCCCCTTCCTGTGCTACATCAAGGCCACCACCACCAAAACAAGGCACCCTTCGAGGAGAAGAGAGGACACGACCATGAATTTAGGGGTGGCAATTGGGGCAGGTGGCCTAGATTCTAGTTGGGTCAGCTCTTGACCTGACCTGCATTACGCTAGAACCAAACTCGACTCAGTTATTAATCATGTCACATACTAAAACCTTAACCCAGGCCACTGGCTAATTAGATTCCTAAACCTGACATATTAACCCAGATAGCAGGTTGGCATATGATCTGTAACCCATGATCCTTGATGTACGTATCACAGTATTAATACTCGATACGACGTACAAAGTTGATTAGACCTTTCTACTAGTCAGGTTGAGCTGGTTTTAGTTTCAAATAATATTTTCTAATATTTTAAATTTTTTTTGAATGTTCTGAAATTTTTCTCAATTATTTTGGAAAATCTCTGTAGTCGGTGTCGCCGATACCGATAATCGGTTTTATGATTTTTAATTCACAAATAGAGTAAAATTTTAGAAATTTGTTTTCATATTGTGTCTTAGAATCATCTTTTCTATGTTCAGATGTTTTTGGAGATTTTTTGAATTTTTCCAAAACCCAGCCAAATCTGTGTCGCCTTGTATCAGCGATATATTCTGGGATTTTTAACTTGCAAACTGGATAAGATTTCTAGAATTCGATTTCATATTCCCCCTCTGTATAATATTTGCTATTTTACAGAATTTTTAGGAACCGTTTGGAACTAGTTGAATTTTGACACACTTAAATAATATTAATTAAATATTATTTTAATTATTCTTTCTTTTTCTTTTTCTTCTCCCCTTCTCTTGATTCTTCTCTCTCCCACCGCTTTTCATTAACCGACTCTTCCCATTTTCTTAACCTCCCTCTTCTTCAGTCTCTCCTCTCTCTCGCTCTCTGCTCTCTCTCTCTCTCTCTTACGCTTTCTATCATACTCTCTATATATCCCTCTCCCTTTCTCTCTCTTTACTCTCTTTCTCTTTAACAATCCTTCTCTCACTCTCCATCCTTCCTGCTAACCTAGACGCCGCCTAGCCACGTCCGCCGGCCGGCCGGCCAGGCCGCCGTGCGCCAGCGGCCAGCGCAACCTGGCCGCTGCCCCTCCGTTCTCTCTTCCCTCTCCTTCTTTCTCTCTCCTATCTTTCTTTCTTTCTCTCCTTAATCTTCGCCTCCTTCATGCCCTCCCCTTCTATCCCCAAACCACCGCGCCGCCGACAGCAAGGACCGCCGCCGGCGGGGCCCCCCTCGTCGCCGGCCAGCGAGACTGGCCGGCTTGCTCGCGCGGCAGCAGCAACAGCTGCTGCTGTAGTTATGGGTTCACAACCCATAATGAGTGTGAACCCAATTCAAGACCCGCTAATCTTTTGCCCAATACCCTATAAACCCAAAACCTAAACCCGTTAGCCCTATAACCCAATAACCCATCATTTATATTAATGGGTATGGGTTGTGGATCTAAATTCGACCCAATAAGCCATCCAACCCGCATCCAAAACTATATAAGGTAAAAGTGTTGGCCTAGAGGCCCATCACTCTACTTTTGATGATGATTAACTCATGTAGTCATAGTTTACTAATAACCTTGTGATATTTAGTTTCAGATATTTGATCAAGATTTTAGTAGGTGATTAGATTCATAAAAGGAGTTTTGGAGTTTTTACATGTTGATTTAAGAGCTCGAGCGTCAAGATTGCATCTAGTACTCAGTTGGAGTCAAGCCTCGTTGGATCGCGTTTGGATCGAGTCAACTTGGAGAAGGAGTTTTACAAGAAACCCTCGGTTTGTTTAGTTTAGATTGTTTAGATCTTGTGTAAAGATTAGATAGTGTTGATATGCTCAAGTTCACATACATGCACAAGATTAAAGTTTATTGGTTTTGGTTTTCGGTTTAACCGAATTTTAGATTTCATGTCAAAAATATAGATATAATATCTTGGATTCTATCCATATACAATATGCTTCAAAGTTATTTCAATATCATGTTTTTGTATCCATATGAGTTTTGAAAAAAACGATTTCCACTTCAAAAATTCAAGTTTTGGAAAATACCGATTTTGTATTTAAGTCAAATTTCAATATCACAAAAATGGTTCAAATTGTTTATAGTATGTGTTGAATTTTAGTCACACATATTTGTATTTCAAAGATCTAATAAGAACTTATTTTTGTGAAATTTATGTGATTTTATAGGATTTTATTGAAGATAAAAAGATAAGTTTTTAATCCCTTAAAAAGTTGGACCTGGCCTTCTGCCGGTCAACCAGACGGTCGACCGTTGTAGAAGTCGGTCGACCGATGTGCACAAACGTGCACAGGCCATTGGGCTGGTGGGCCGGTCGATCGGGCGGTCGACCGTCCAGAGAGCTCTGCTCTCTGGATCTAGCCCTGGTCGACTGGGCGGTCGACCGGCAGAGAGCTTCTGCTCTCTGTATCCAGGCCCGGTCGACCGGGCTGTCGACCAAAGGCACAATGGTCATAAAAATGACCGTTGGCCGGTCGACCGGGCAGTCGACCGGAAGGGCATTTCTGTCCTTTCCAGACTGCCAACGGGCAGAATTTTTGAAGGCTATAATATGCCTTCTCTTGAGTTGTTTTAGACAAGTTTTTAGAGAGCAATTTTTCCCACCTTTACAAGTGTTTAACAGCAAGTTTTTAAAAGAGTTTTTGGGCTTAAAGATTTTATCTTTATTTGTTTTTAAAGTGTTGAAAAATTCAAACAAAAGAGAGCCTTTTGGGAATTGGTTTTTGATCTTGATTTCAATATCTATTTGGAGATTTTTTCCAAGTATTTTTTCTTTATTCCAAACACTTTATTTTCTCACACTTGAGCTATCATATCTATCCTATCTATTCGGATCTTACTTTGTGCGAAAAATTGGTTTGTGGTTGTTGATACCACCAAGAGTTGTAAACCTTCTTTTATTTGACTTCCCTCTTGTGTAGAGGTGAGTGTGGAGGTTGTGTTGGTATCCTTCTAAGTGTAGAGGTGATTGTGGTTGGAGTATTGGCTTTGAGCCTTATCCCTCTAGTGTGAGGTGATTGTTGTTTGGCTTTGTGCCTAACCCTCTAGTGAGAGGTGATTATTGTTTGGTTTAGTGCCCTATCCCTCTATTGAGAGGTTGATCTTGTGTGGCTTAGTGCCTTGCCTCTTGTGTAGAGGTTATTGTTGTTTGAGAGAGGAGTTGTGTACTCCAAAGTTGTATTACCCAAATCCTCAGTGGAGGTTCCCTGTGTGGGAAGTCCTGTGTGGACGACATAGTGAAAATCCTTCTGTGTGAAGGCGGGGACGTAGAGCAGTGGCTCGAACCTCGAAACATATCTTATTATTTGCGATTGATCCACTATCTCTAACTCTCTCTTTTTTATATCTTGCATTGATTTATATTGTTCATATCATACATATATACTTGGTATTGTTTGTGTGCCTCACTTGTGTTGAACCAAGAGAGCTTTACATAGCACCTCAACTCTTATTTAGAGGAATTTAGAGGAAATAGTCCAGAGCTCTTCACCAGGAATTTGGCTACACTCTTTGGTTACACTAAGTGTGTTGCAATTTATTTTTAATTCCGCATCATTTGTCATTAGATTAGCCATACACCTATTCACCCCCCTCTAGGTGTACTTTCAATTGGTATCAGAGCCTACGCTCCTGATATTAGGTTTAACCACCTAGGAGTGAGATCTTGGTTAGCTAATCTAGTATTTGCATTTGCACACTTATTTGTTTACACACACTCATGGACTTCATGACCCCTCCCATGTATGATACTTCCAATATTGATGTTTGAAAAATTAAGATGTCCATGTATCTTAAAACCCTAGGTATGCATGTTTACCTTACTACTACCAAGAAATCCTATCTTGATAATAACAAGCATATAGAGGCCAATGCACAAGCCCTATAGGAACTTAGATGCACTCTAAACAAAGAATATTTATGTATGATTTCTCATTGTGATTCCGTCTTTGCAGAGTGGAACACCTTGACCTCTCCAAAGCTTCAAATACTAAACAATGTGGAGGAGGAATCTAGTGAGGATGAATCCGAACAAGCAAGCTACATGGTCCAAGAAAATGACTCCCTTGAGGTAAATTCGGAAACTCAACTAGATGATTGTGCTAGTTCTTCCGGTGATGATTATATTGATGTCGATGCTTTAAATGAAGAACTATCTATTGTTTGTGAAAATTTGCTTGAAAAATACCAACTCTTGAAAAAAAAGTCTTAAAATAAAAGAAGAAAATAAGGATTTGTTTTCAAAACTTAATATGGCTTTGCAAGAAAGGGATGAGATTTCTAATGAAAGAGACTCATTGAAATCCCAACTCGACCTTATTTTAAATGAAAACAAAATTTTAAAAAAAAAATGATTGTAATAATGTTTTGAAGAATAATGAGATTTTATCTTCAAAACTTGATTTTGTTGTAAAAGAACCAATCTTTGAAAAATAAAATTGCTTCAAATTCTAAAGAACTAGATTTGATTTCAAAGAAAAATATTTCTTTGAAAAATGATTTGTCTTCCCATATTTGTCATGCTTCACCATCTAGTATACCTATTGCATGCTCCACTTCTTCTTCTAGCATTGAAAATGATATATGTATGTAAAAGAAGAGTGTTACTTGTTTGGGCTCCACTTTGAGCCAATGTGCTATGAACCACACACGGTTGAATCCATGTTTCACAAGAAACATGCTCCTCCTATGCATGCACACAAACCACAACATACACATGCTTCTTATGCTCACACACATGACACCATGTATGCTCATGTGTACACTTGTACACATTGTGGACGTAAGGGCCACCTTACAAAATTTTGTTATAATAGATTAAATGATTCAAATTTTGCAAATAAGTTTGTTTGGGTTAGGAAATGTGCTAACCCCCATGGACCCAATAGAGTATGAGTACCAAAATCTACTCCTATTTTATTTGATGTAGGTGTGGGCTCTCACATGACGTGAGAGGTATTGGTGCCTTGATGGTGGATGCTCTTGTACTTGATGGACACTACTTTAGATGCATCACCTTCAAAGAGTTTGGTGGGAGGACCACTATGGTTTGGAGACCTAGAGATAAGCCCTATTGGTTTTGGTAACTATCTCTAACTCCTTATTTATGTTTACATGCTTTTAGATTATTGATTTTTAGCATGTCATGTTTTAAATGCTCATAATGTTAAATGCCATGTCAATTAGACTTATGACATACATGTATAATAATTGAGATAGATCCATATTTAGTGTTCTCACTATGGTTTAACTATTGTGTATATCATAGCTCTAATAGCATGTGTATTTACATAATGATCATATTGGCTTTTGTTTATGATTTTTGCACTTCATATTTTGATTACATGTTTGGATGTAGTTTTTATTAAAACTTGTGTATAAACTTGTAAAACTAGTGAGCCACAAATTGATTATTATATGTTTGTACTTAATTGCTCATTTGTACCCACTAGATGTACTAATATAGCCTAGTTTTGATGATTCGTGCATTTTGACTTGTATTCCCTATTTTTCATATATGTTTTTCATGATAATATGCTTAACTTCATGTATATGTTATTTTATCTAAACTAATAGATATACATGTATACCCTTGAGTCATTTGTATTTCATGCAAAATTTCTTTATGGACTCAATTGTGTTTGGATATGTATGTATACTTCTAGTTTTGACATAACATACATATGCCTTGAAGTTTGAATTATTTTGGTGAAAATTAAATTTTCATATTTTTCATGTTTATAAAGAAATTTCATATTGATCTAAATTGCCTATTCCCATGATTTCGTTAATTACATGATTCTTACACTCACATTATTCTTATTTACTCATAATTTTTATTTTTATGAACTTTATATATGCTTTATAGACTTTGAGTGTCAATCGTCGTGTGACCTACATGTTTTTCATGAAATAGATTCATGTTTTATTCCTTACTTGAAGGATTTCGTACTAGTTTTTAAATATTATATTTAAACTAGTCATTATTCTTCAATTGATAGAGTTTTCAAACATGTTAAACTATTTTCAAATCCTATTTTTTGAAAATCCCACCAACCTAAGGGCGGATGGATGGGCGATCATGCCTTGTATGCTCAAATTGAAAGAATTTTTATACATGTGCATGAAAGGGAGGTAGCATGAGTTATACATTTGATCCTCATTATATTTTCAATTGGTATCTCAATTGATATTTTCATGTTTGTATACTCATTTGTGGTTTTCTATATATGTATGCTTCAACTTTCAAATAGTATCAATTTCGATTGGTATTTATATTTTCATACATATATGTGTGATTTAATTGTGCTTACTATATCTTTACATCTTAAAGTACAAATTATATTTATGCTAAGCTTGCTTTACTCCTTAATGTCAATTATTTTTCAATTAGTATCTTATACAAGATTATGCATTATTTTTATTGGTATTTCATAAAGGGAGAGAAAATTCATGTTTTATCTTTCAATTGGTATCTTTCAATCGAGTTTATTTTCAATTGGTATCTTCCTCCCATTCTTTATGATGAAAATACTTTGTTTTTGTATTTGCTAACAATTTCAATATTGGTATCATGTTTCATTTTAAATTGGTATATATATTGATATTAGTTATGTTTACCTAAAACAATTGAGTTTTTACTTTTAATTGGTTGTTACTTTCATTTGGTATCAAGATTTCCAATATATATTTTTAATTGGTATCAAAACATACAATGTTTCATTTTCTATTGATATCAAGATTTACAAGACATTTTAAATTGGCATCAAGATATTTTCAATTGGTATCTTTTAGTATCTTAAAAATTTTGTTTACCTCCAATTGGTATCTTAAAAATGTTTTGTTTATTTTTAATTGGTATCATGATGTTTCGATGTATACCTTTATCATAAATTGATATATTTTTCAATTGGTATCACATTGTTTTGATATGTATTGCTTATATGTAGAGAAGCTTAACATTTTTCCTATATATAGATTCATGTTGAGTGTATTTCTTATTGAGGAGATTGACCTCTCTTCTCTATGTTTTACACGTGTGTAGGGAGAGCTTCACATATCCTTTTATACATTGTATATTATACGTTATGTGATTAGGATTTAGTTATCTCTTTTTCATGTAATGCGTGTATGCAGTGGGAGTTAACTTTACGTCTCTCCTCTTCATAAATGTATATCGCATATACATCCTTCTTTTTTGATTTGACCAAAAGGGAGAAATTTTTTTTTGAGTTTATTTATGCCCCTTTGTTGATGATTTGACAAAAGGGGGGAGAGAAATTTGGAGTTTTATATACGCATGATTTCCCATGTTTATGCATGATTTTCTTATTTTATACAAAAAAGGAGAAAAGAATTTTGAGAGTTTTATATATGTATATTTATGTCATTTATATGCATATTTATTTTTTTTAATTGGTTTCAGAGCATATATATTTTGTTTTCAATTGATATCAAAGCATATATGTTAATATGTGTTATTTGTTATGCATACATTGAATATCTTTATTGTTTATTGCTATGCGTGAATTAAGGGGGAGCTTCTATGAAGCTTAATTTTAATCCATGCATATATAACTCCATGAGTTTTGTCATCATAAAAAACGGGGAGACTGTTGGCCCAGAGGCCCATCACTCTAGTTTTGATGATGATTAACTCATGTAGTTATAGTTTACAAATAACCTTGTGATATTTAGTTTCAAATATTTGATCAAGATTTTAGTAGGTGATTAGCTTTATCAAAGGAGTTTTGGAGTTTTCACATGTTGATTCAAGAGCTCGAGCGTCAAGATTGCATCTAGTACTCGGTTGGAGTCAAGCTCGTTGGATCGCGTTTGGATCGAGTCGACTTGGAGAAGGAGTTTTACAAGAAGACCTCGGTTAGTTTACTTTAGATTGGATCTTGTGTAAAGATTAGATAGTGTTGATATGCTTAAGTTCACATACACACACAAGATTAAAGTTTATTGGTTTTGGTTTTCGGTTTAACCGGATTTTGGATTTCATGTCAAAAATATCGATATAATATCTTGGATTCTATCCATATACAATATGCTTCAAAGTTGTTTCAATATCATGTTTTTGTATCCATATGAGTTTTGAAGAAAACGGTTTTCCATTTCAAAAATTCAAGTTTTAGAAAGATTTTGTGTTTAAGTCAAATTTTAATATCACAAAAATGGTTCATATTGTTTATAGAATGTGTTGAATTTTAGTCACATATATTTGTATTTCAAAGATCTAATAAGAACTTATTTTTATGAAATTTATGTGATTTTATGAAATTTAATTGAAGATAAAAAGATAAGTTTTTAATCCCTTAAAAAGTTGGACCTGGCCTTCTGCCGGTCGAACGGACGGTCGACTGCTGCAAAAGTCGGTCGATCGGTCTGGTCGACCGATGTGCACAAACGTGCACAGGCCATTGGGCTGGTGGGCCAGTCGACCGTCCAAAGAGCTCTGCTCTCTGGATCTGGGCCCCGGTCGACCGGGCGGTCGACCGGCAGAGAGCTTCTGCTCTCTGTATCCGGTCCAATCGACCGGGCGGTCGGCCGGAGGCACAGCGGTCATAAAAATGACCGTTGGCCGGTCGATCGGGCGGTCGACCGGAAGGGCATTTCTGTCTTTTCCAGACTGCCAACGGGCAGAATCTTCTCTTGAGTTGTTTTAGACAAGTTTTTAGAAAGCAAATTTTCTCACCTTTACAAGTGTTTAACAGCAAGTTTTTAAAAGAGTTTTTGGGCTTAAAGATTTTATCTTTATTTGTTTTTAAAGTGTTAGAAAAATTCAAAAAATAGAGTCTTTTGGGAATTGGTTTTTGATCTTGATTTCAATATCTATTTGGAGATTTTCCTAAATGTTTTTTCTTTATTCCAAACACTTTATTTTCTCACACTTGAGCTATCATATCTATCATATCTATTAGGATCTTATTTTGTGAGAAAATTGGTTTGTGGTTGTTGAGACCACCAAGAATTGTAAACCTTCTTTTATTTGAGTTCCCTCTTGTGTAGAGGTGAGTGTGGAGGTTGTGTTGGTATCCCTCTAAGTGTAGAGGTGATTGTGGTTGGAGTGTTGGCTTTGAGCCTTATCCCTCTAGTGTGAGGTGATTGTTATTTGGCTTTATGCCTATCCCTCTAGTGAGAGATGATTGTTGTTTGGCTTAGTGCCCTATCCTCTATTGAGAGGTTAATCTTGTGTGGCTTAGTGCCTTGCCTCTTGTGTAGAAGTTGTTGTTGTTTGAGAGAGGAGTTGTATACTCCAAAGTTGTATTACCTAAATTCTCAGTGGAGGTCCCTGTGTGGGAAGTCCTGTGTGGACGATATAGTGGAAATCCTTCTGTGTGAAGGCGAGGACGTAAAACAGTGGCTCGAACCTCGAAACATATCTTGTTGTTTGCGATTGATCCACTATCTCTAACTCTCTCTTTTTTATCTTGCATTGATTCATATTGTTCATATCATGCATATATGCTTGGTATTATTTGTGTGTCTCACTTGTGTTGAACCAAGAGAGTTTTACATGGCACCGCAATTCTTATTTAGAGGAATTTAGAGGAGATAGTCCAAAGCCCTTCACCGGGAATTCGGCTACACTCTTTGGTTACACTAAGTGTTGAAATTTATTTTTAATTCCGCATCATTTGTCATTAGATTAGCCATACCCCTATTCACCCCCCTCTAGGTGTACTTTCAAAAAGTTCATAAAAATCCCTGCTACTTTATAATACTGCATTTTGACCTATTTATTACACATTTAACCTATTTTTATTATTTTTAGTATTCAGGCGATATCTGGAGCATCTGGACTCCGAATTGGACGATTCTAGAACCGTTGCGATGGTGGAAAAGGGAGCTATCTTTTCATGGCTAGTTTGTGAGTGTTTTCTTTTATAAATTCTATTTTATTGTGTTTAATAAAATTGGTTGATTACTTTATTTAATTAATCTTGATTATAGGTAAAGCATTATAAATATTGTTTAATAAAATGCAGTTATCGATAAATCACTATAATTAGAGTCTACATGATTATTCATGAAATATAAGTGATAACATAATCATAATTTATTTTAGTTCTTGAGTATTGTAAATAGATGAAATGTCTAAATATCGAAATTAATAAGTTAATAATTTTAATAAATAACGTAGCCGAGAAATTGATAATTAAAAATAGATAATTATATATAATAATAATTTTGTGATATCTATCCTATTGTAATCAATATTATAATTATTATGATAAATAAGATATCTGACACTCGATTATATGGTATAGCCATAGTTACCATCCCACTGACAACAGTGAGACACTACTCTTATATTGCTGGGACACTGATATTGCACGTGGATATCTGTTTTACTGAACACTATTATTGTATATACTTGTGGACATCTCACACATATTTTGTATCGCACCGATATTATTATTTTAATCATATCTCACCGTTATACAGATACAATTACACGTGGCACCATTGATGTCTTCTTCATGTTTCACTGATACATAGCTACACCAATTCACTGGATACCGTTATCATCGTTACCTGGATGCTCTGTACACAATTATATCATGTTCGTATGTCACTGTTACATGTATTCACTAGTATACATGCATTTATTATTTTTATATTCTTGTCATGTGGATCACTTTTCATATTACATGGATTATTGCTACATGTATATTACTGTATTCCAGTTACATGATTGTATCCCGTTACTGATATTGATATTCCCGTTATTCGACATGAGTGTTGTTGATATGTGATGTGTGGAACTAAGTGCCACGTGAATTCAAGCCACGGGGCCACCTCTAAAATCCCACATCTCTTATTTCCTGTTTCCCATTATCTTGTTTCATGCTATCAACAGAGCTCATGTCATGTTATCGTGTTACATATACCATGTACTGTACTTGTTCCTGATATACTGTGTAGTTAAAGATAATAACGATAACTTGGGGTTGGGAAGACTTGACGGTTGATTAGATCTTATCGGGTGGATGTACTGGATCCATATTTATCCCACTGTAGGGGATGGTAGTGTTGCCTACAGATTATATATAGCTCCATGAGCTCCCGTTTTCTGCTCCCCTCTTAGCAGAGGGCCCTAGTCTCAGCAGCCAGGGGTCTGTTTAAAGCCGTGATCCCGTGTATGCACAGATACACCTATACGATAAGAGCTCCTTGACCATTGGGTTTTCAAGTAATATAATAAAATGGTATAAATAATAGTGACGTCGGGAACGCTTGTTATTTGGTTACTCTCTCGTTTGGATAATGGTACCCGTATGCCATGTTCGGATGGGTTCGACTGGAGTGCGGGCTCCAGTATGAACTGCCAGTGGTATGGGACACTGGTGGAGATTGATTAAAATACCATGCGGTACTGTTTGTTATTATTGTATAAATTACATGACATACTCAACACATGTATATTATTGTCCCTTTATATTTGTTACTATTCCTGATATTTTATTCACTATCATGTCACCTGTACACCTTGTTACACTTTCTTATATTTGTTACACTCCATGTGGTAACACACTATTCATAAACACATATACTCTGTATTGCATATATTCTGCTTTATGTATACCTTGCAGACATCATTACTGTATATGCATAACACAGTAGTATGGTTATGTTACATACTGCACCTCTGCATGTTCATTTCTATCACGTCACCGCTATACAACATTTATCTATTATATAAAACTGGAGACTACTGTAGACATGACCCGATGATAACATGCTAGATAGTGATGATATTATGTATATTTCAACTGATTATAAATTCCTATGATATGGTATCACTGATACATTAACATGTATTATATATTGTTATCGTGTCTGTATTACTATAATATATATATTACTGCTTCCTTTATTTTACTACTCACTAGGTCGCTTTCTGACGACCATGGGTTTGCGTGCCCAGGTTTGAGATCCGAAATATCGCTGTACCAGATATTTTCCGAGATTATTTTAAGACCGTCACCCTTTTTCATTCATAGGTATATTTGTGATTTGTTTCTTTTATCTTATTTATCCTTGTTTTTAAATCTCTCATGATCACTGACCCCTTTTACAGATATTTTTGTACTTATTTCATGCTGTAATTATTGTAAATATTGTATTTATTCTCTATACTGAGCCTTAGCGTACGCACGTGAGGGTATCTTCGCCCTGCATATGTACGTCGTCATAACGTTCCCGTACCCGCGGGATCGGGGCTTTACATGATCTATTCAATTAAAAGAAAAACCCCCAGTTTTGGACACAAGAAGCAAACCCGTGACCTTTAACCAACCTTGCAACGAATTTGCACATGTGAGCTTTTTAGATAAGAGATAGCGCTACTTATATTTATTCTAGTACATATGAGTATCTGTCAAAAAAAAATAAAAAAAATAAAAACTTGCAAACTGAAGACTTGAACCCTTGACATCTCCATTAAAGTAAGTGACATTAATCACTTTGCTCAGGGTTATGATACAGCATATCCCATTATATGTAATATATAAGAGAAATGCTATTTGGCTCCCTTGTTAGCTCCCGCTCTGACTCTCGCGCTGATGTGGCATGCCACATGGCATGACACATAAGCTTCAACCTCAACCCAAAAATTTAAATTTCCCCCCAATTCCAAAATTTGAATTTCCCCTCAGTCCAAAAAAATTAAATTCCCTCCCAGCCTCAATTAACAAAACGAAAATAAATCTCTCTCTCAGTCTAAATCTCTCTCTCTTTCTAGTGCAGATCCGAGCGCCGCCCCTCGCCGTTCATTGTCTCGTCACCGCCCGTAGATATTGTTACATGTATTGTTTGCATCCATCCATAATTACATGAATACATGACTCTCAAATGAGTCAACGTTCTATAATACTGAAACATAAGAAAATAATCATTAAACTATGCATGTGAGATGCTAAAATCGTATATATTTTCAGTATAATTAGGACTGCGACCTTGGTAGCAGTCCTCAGAAAAAGACTGCGACCTTGGTAGCAGTCCTTAGAAAAGACTGCGACCGTGGTAGCAGTTCTCATAAAAACACTGCGACTTAATCACAGTCCTCAGAAAAAGACTGCGACCTTGGTAGCAGTCCTCAAAAAAAGACTGCGACCTTGGTAGCAGTTCTCATAAAAACACTGCGACTTAATCACATGCGAGAGCATGAGATGGGGCGAATTTGGGGGGAGAGGAGAATTTGGGGGGAGAGAGCTAGGGCACATGCGAGAGAGAGAATGATGGGATTTTCGATCTAAGCCCAAAATAAAGGTACCTCGGGTCTCACCCTTCCAACCAACTAATCTGAGCCACTTTATTTGACTTGTCTTGAGGCCTGACGTGGCAGCCACGTCAGGTTGGGAGCCCATGCGGGAGCCAAGAAGGGGAGCCAAATAACATTTTTGAATATATAAATATATATTCAGGTCAAGGCTAATCTGACACGATTAACAAACGGGTCAGGCGGCTTGACTAATTTTCACCCAAACCCGGAAAAGGGTTGACCCATAGCTGAAATTCATGCGGGTTCGAGTTGGACCTATTGGGTTGGACCCGCTACATGAATATAAAAAACCCCAACTTCTTTAATGTTTCTAGGACTAGAATTAGCTCGGACAATGGAGTATCATGCAGTTTTTTACATCTCTAGTGCATACATGCAATCCCAACATTGATTTTCTTTAATTTAAATTAATGCAGATGTCTTTATTTCCTTCGTTTATCTCTGCTTTATGCCATTTCCTATCATTAACATAATTCTTTTTTGCCTTCGTCCTTTATTTTGTGCCACCGACTGCTTTCATGCAAGTTAATTCGATATATTACTTTTTTCTTTTACATTTTTTCCTCCTCTGCTCTTCTCCATTTCCTTTCATTTTATTGCTTCCATTACGTTTTTTTTATTCATTAGTGTAGGTTTACTACTTTCTTTCCTTTTCATTCATTAGATCTAGATTTATTGCTTTCTTTCCTTTTCCATTGGCATAGTTTTTACTCGTTTCCGATATCTTCTTTCATTAACTTAACCTAGAATTAGGTCTAGATCCCCTTTTTGTCCTTAGCAGTGTTGGGACCAAAATGTCTTGTCTCCAGGGGTACTCAGAGGTTGACACATGGACATAACTTTCTCGCTGTAAGGAAATTAGAAATTAATATCTATAATTTTACCGAGTTTTCATAGTCTAACTTGTTGCAGTTTTGACTCAGCAGCATTTAAATTTAACCATTGCTGCTGATCAAATATACTGTTATGGGAAACTTATAGTTGCCAACATCTTATAATTTATGTTCTTTTATGTTCTAATTCTCATTTACCTTTAATATTATCTGCACTATCCCACTTGTGATTCATTTTGCGACAGAATATTTCCAGCTAACTATCCTGCTGATGTGGTGGTTCAACCGTCTGTTAAAGATAATCATAACTGGAAATATTAGAATATCTCCAATATATCTATTTCTTGCTTCACTCTATCTTTAACACCTGTGCATTTAGCTATATCTGTAGCCAATTTGCATGTTGCTGCGGAGGAAGGTTTGGATGGAACTTCCATTATCAGGTATTGACATCTCTATTTCTTCTTCTTCAAATTTGCTGTCTTCATTTTGCCATTTCTCTGGTAATTGTTTCGATGTAAACATGCCCAGTATCAGTCATTCTCTCCTGAATTTAATACCTGAATGATTTTAATACATTCATGAAATGTGTGTTGAAGAGTTGCCTATTTGATTTTCTAGTTGAAGATTCCAAGTAGTCTATCATTTGAGTGGGCCGTAATCTTATAAATAGCAAAAATTGGCTTCACATCATACAATTATTTCTTTGTTTCAGAAACAAATTCAGTAAGTAGGATTGTTAATATTGTGAAGCATTCATCGGTACAGCCAGTTCAGAAGCATCTCCTTCTGTTTCTGAATTCCGAGGACTTGAGGCCAGAAGATAAAAAACAAACTGGCCATTGACCATGACTAAGAAATAAGAGAAGAGGGAAAAAAAGGGGGGGCATCATACTAACATTATCGGATCTTAATACATTGGTTGCAGCTGGGATCTTCTCAGCATCAAATCCTTTTGGTTCTACTTTCCTTTTTCTGGTTGAGGGAGAATGGATAACAGCCCGTTTGGTGCCTGGAAAAGAAGAGAAATACATGAGAAACTATTTCGTAATCTGTTTTTATTGGTCAACTTTTTTTATTTATCTTATTGACTGTGATACTAATATTAGAAATATCCCACTCGCTTCTGCCTGCATGTTATCTTCAATTAAGTGGCATGATATCGTTTATGCATCTGTAATATTTTGCAAACCTTAATTGATCAACGCGTGACATGTTATGAGATATTCTATTTGGTTACCATGTTGAGACTATCAGAATGTTTACCTTCTGTTGGCTGTACTAGTTTAAAGTTACACTTTCTGTTATATTTATATGAAATAACTCGAGTGGATAGAATGGATGCACTCCATCTCACTCGACGAATGGGATGGCAGTGGTCTGCCGGCAAGCTAGTTCTGATCTTGGATCCAATCACATAACAGTTACCACAGCTACGAGAAAGTAAATTATAATAGTTTGATCACCCTCGTAGGACTTTACTTATTATTATTTTTAATTTATTTCTTAAATGTTATACTGAAATTACTGTGATATTTCTCAATTCTCAGGATAATATTTACTAATCATCAGATAGACTAACCTGCTGCAGTTTCTGCTAAGTGCTCCATGCTGCTGCATCTCTATAAATTTCTGCTCTGAACTCTTATCAGCACCTGGCTTGCTTCCATCCTTCATCAGAGGCTTTGGTGACAGTCTAGAATTGCTTCCATCCTTCATCAGAGGGTTTGACAACACTCGCGAACTGTTGACTGACTTTGAAGTTCTGCTGGAGCTTGAAATGCTACTGGAGTTTGAAGCGCTTGAGACGCTACCAGAGCTTGAACGACTGCTCGGTTTCAAACTGTCAATGGAGCGTCTGCTGCTTCTCTTCGTCCCAGATGAAGGTATGGGAAAGAACATCTTCAGGAGGAGTCCCCCCCTCTCCACACTTCCTGTCGAATGTCTCCTGGGTTTCTTAACCTTCTCTTGACCTCCATGCCTTGAGTTGTTTTTCTGCAGTCTCTCTCTTGCAGCGAATTCGCTCGCTGTCCCCGCTATCCTCGGAAGCTCCACCAAATCCCTCAGCGAGAGCTCATATGCACACTCTGGCGCGTCTTTTACCAATTCGAGCGTCTCCTTCTTGTATCTAGCAACTGCTTGTACTCGTGATGTGGGATCGGAATGTGCTGGTGACAAGGGTTGATTCACGGGGTTCTTGCTATCTAATTTGGCTAGCCAGTCAGGTTCATTGTGGTGGCCTGAAGCGCGATAATTATCACAGTGCCATTCAGGCCAATCGCCGAAAGCCAGCCCGTAATCTTCACCTTGTTCTACTCCAGGCAGCGAGTTGCCGCTGAAGCTGAACTGGTCTCCAGCCACGAGTTTGCGATCGAGGGAAGTCATTTTGTTGGGAAGAGCAGAAGGAGGGGAATGGTGAGGGGAAGAATGAATTGAAGCTGTGTTTGGAAACTGGAAGGAACCTGCATGTCCTTTATATACCCAGAGATATTCGAGGTGAGATTATTGGATGAAGACACGCTAGGAGATATTCAAAATCCTACCTTTATGTTTTCAATAGCTTGTCCTGTTGCTAGTGATGTAGTTGAAGGGACATTTAGGGTTGTGACTTGTCAAAGTGGTTGTCTTTAACCTAGTTATTTAATTGAAGGTTAGGTTCCAAGGCTTAACAAACAAAACAAGGTTCCTGAATGGTTGCTGAAGTTTTGGATAAGCTTGCAGGCAACGTAGTTTGTCATGCAAACTGCTCGAAGTATCAGCCAGCATCAAATCTTTGACCTGTTCAAAGCAGTTTTTTGCGGTCTAGATTATTGCGGTCTTCATTTAATCTCGCCGGGTATCTCACTCTAACCCTTCATCACTCGTCATTGAAGATAGCTTAAGAGAGATGTTTGTCGACCAAAATTTTGGTTTTCTGGAGCCAGCAGAATGTAGAGCATTAATCCCTATCTAATTATGTTAGATATCTTACGAACGAAGAAAATGGATATTATTGATCTTTCTTTTCTGTTAAAAGGTTCGGCCTAATTATAATATTGCTATTTTGAAAGCGAAAGCAATTATTGCGATGAACTAATGTTTATGCTTTTCAGATATTTCAGTTTGACATCGCTGTACAAAGATTACATGTGTAGCAGTTTGGAAAATTTTGGTAGGATCTTACCGTTCTGTCAGGTAAATTATGCGTCATGGCATTGCCTACCAAAAATATGCATAATAAAAGTAATCCTCATTGCTAAAATGTCTCACACACATTTATATATCACGCTGGCGTAAGTATAGCGATTAATTTTTGTTAATCTTATACTGTTACTCTTCAGAGTCTATGTTATTAAATAACATGATATTTGTTACCTGTCCCCATGAAATCTTTCACCATTTTGAGTTCATCAAAATTCTCTAGAAATTTGATGGCAGCCCTTATCTAGCCGCACCGTCTCCATTAGGGCTAGCTTGCGTGTTAGAAGAGAGAGCGCTCTCTGTCTAGCGCAAAATGAAGTCTCGTTTCTTGTCTAGTGCAAATGAAAACAATGAGCAGATTGATTTGATGATGTTTCGGACTTAGATATTTAGGTTTTCATTGATCGTTACTAATACAATAATAAGATATTTGTATTGTCTTTTTCTGAAAGCTCAAAGACTCTACACGTCTCATTATTGAGAGCACAATGAATGAAATATGAACAACATATGCTGTTTGGTTGCAAGGAAGTGGGCGGAAGTAAGAAAATAGGGAAATATAATTGCTCACTTCTCTATCTATCCAAATACCGGAAAAGGAAATTAAAAAACCACTTTTCCTTTTATCTTTTTTCTTTAACACAACCATTTCCTCACTTCCAGAGTGCTACAGTTAATTTTGAGGTCATGTAAATCACATTTGTAATAAATTGTAACACAAAACAGTTAATTTTTTGACCATGTAAATCTCACTTGCATTCTAATTACAGTCTATTTTTTATTTTTCTTAATTAATTTTTATTTAATATTATTTTACGGTCAACTTTGTGGTCAACTTTTCCACTTCCACTTTCACATTACCATCCAAACACCGGAAAAGACAAAATATTTTCCAAACCACACTTCCCAACAACATCCAAACACCGGAAAATTTACTAACCAATTCTCAAGTTTCAAAGGAAATTATTACTACTTCCTCAATTCCTCACTTCCTCACTTCCACCCTTAACCAAACAGGCCCATCATGGAAAAAAGACGTAATCATGCCTAAAAAGTGCAAGAAAGCTGTTAGCGAGATTTCGCATTTGATTGTTGATTAGTTGGCTTTTAATCCTTGATATTTTTAGATCTGTGGACAAACATGTCCCTTGCGGTTGTCCAACCATTTAGTAGCCGGTTAGAGCACAATATTTCTCACGATCACTGATTCGAACATCGTCTCACAGACATTTCTTCTCTCCCCCCAACGTGGCCCTGATCAGATCCTGGATTTGCTTCCCAAAAATCGCCGATGAATCTTGTCACCACTTATGTTATTTAGGGTTTTTTTTTTTTTTTCAAACTTGTGTGGTCACATGATTGCTTTTTTTTTTTTTTTTTTGACAAACTTGTGAGGTCACATGATTGCTGTTGGAAAATAGAACTAAATCCTTAATCTGCTTGTAGAAGCCGGCTACTTACGTCAATGGCAACAAATATCTATCCATCTTGCTCAACAGTACTGATATTTATTTCTAAGAAGAACAGTATCTGTTATAGATGAGAAATGAGAATATTCATGCTAAGATAGGTGTAGCCTCTATAGAAGAGAAGATGAGAGAAAACCGCCTACGATGGTTTGGTCATGTGCGACGTAAATCTACAGATGCGCCAGTCCAGCGAGTAGAGCGTATCAATTTAGGGCAAGTTAAAAGCGCACAGGGGAGACTGAGAAAAACATGGATGGACGTAATACGACAAGATATATAAGCGAAAGGTCTTAGTGAAGACATATTGCTCGATAGGAATGAGTGAAGAGAGCTGATCTATGTGCCCGATCCACGTAATTCTCTTTTGGGTCATGTAGCCTACCCCAAATACTTGGGACAAATGGCTTAGTTGTTATTGTTGTTGTTGAAGAACAGTATCTATTATCTTGCTCTCTATATGGCATGACACCCAGACTGCGTTGCTCAGGCCAAGTGTATGACATATGGCTAGGAAGTTGTATTAACCCAAGAAATCACGTGCTACATCAGTGTAGCGGATGCAAACGGATGCGGATATATGCATGTCCTTATCCGCTTTTGATGCAGATAAAGCAGATATGGATATAAATTTTCTACTGGGTTGATACAGATACAAATTTGAACAGATTTTTTGAAAAGGTTGCAGATAAAAGATGCAGATACAGTTACGTTTTTAAATCCGAATACGAATACATATATTCGCATATGTAAAAACCTAGGTAAGCATACGTATCCGTATATGGATGGAGTTTTTTGGTACTGATATCCAGATATGTAAAAAGCTAATATGGATACAAATTTCTGCATATGGATAGATTTTTGTTTTTGGGATATGGATACCCGTATATAAATTCAAATACATGTACCTGCATAGGATTATAATTTTTTATTGTTTACTTTGAAGTTGAGAAATCTTTTTAGATCTATGGATTAATTTTTTTTGTTGGAGGATGATGATTGATCTATGGATACCACACAAGATGATATTGACTCTTCACTAGGTCGGTCATATCTCGTTCTTACATATACATATACATATATATACACACACAAAGATAGACTTGTGTCCTTCCAAAAGGATTTGAGCCCGAATCTTTCCAACTCAAATACAACCCTCCGACATTCGAATACAAGATCCACTCCGTTGAAGTTGATCTATATTATTTAAATATCTATAAACCAAAAATCAAGTGTTTTGAATACTTTTTGCCCATCCATCAAGCGGCATAAAATGGACGACCGAAAGTAGTGAGTTGGTTAGATCTATGTCTTTAGACATACAGATTCTCGATTCGGCCATTTGATTATGATCTAAACATTTAAAAACCCTTACAAACTAATTTTTGTTAGATTTTAAATGTTCTACACCGTTAACCTAACCAACTCACTATTTAAGCCGTCCGTTTTTTCTCTACTTGATGCATGGGCAAAAAGTATTCAAAGCACTTAATTTTTGGTTTATAAATACTTGAAATAATATAGATCAACTTCAAAAGAGTAGATCTTGTATTCAGATGTTGGTATTTTAGTGAGAAGGATTCGACATCAAAACTTTTTGGAAGGATACAAGTCTATCTCTATATATTCATACATGCAAACATATATACATGTGTGTATGTTAGTGATTTTCTGTTGCGAATAATCAGACGGTCAATTCACACCACAAACGAGAGTGTGTGTTTAAAGTATAAGTACAAAATAATAAATACAACACAGAAAGTAGATGAAGACACAATAATTTTATGTGAAAACCTAAATTGGGAAAAATTACGGGGAGAAGAAAAATACACTATAATTCACCGGTGTATAGGAATTACAGGTATACATTGATGTACCTTTGAGTTAGGATCTGATAGAAAGTCTGAGGTCCTAGTGGAATGCCAGGGGTCCTCCCTCCTCTTGGACAAGAAGGTCTATCTGTACTGAATTGTAAGCCCCGAGGCGGATGGGGCATTCACGATATTTGCGTAGCTGCACTATCTTCATGTGTGAATTTGTTGTAACGATCGTGATTGCTTGCGTGATGATTGAGATTGCATGCAGTGAATTTCGTAACTGTCCACCTTAAGCGCATGGACGTTACACGTCTTCAACATGGGAGAGAAGAGGCAGCGTGATTACAGGCGGAGATTCAGCGGTTGTTACTGAGGGCTTCTGGGTGAAGTCGGGGATGTTGGAGTGCTGGTGTCTCCAGAGAATGATGCCTGTGGAACGGGAGGGTCACTCCGAGATAGCTGGCGGAGCTTTAGAGGTTGACTTAAGTTGGCTGGAGTGATTCTGAGAACTATGGATACCCTCGGGAGGGTTCGATGTGACGGAGGCAGTTGATTGTTATGAAAATTTTAAAAAGGAGACTTGGGTGCTTGGACACGTGTCAGCATTTTTCTGAGGGTCAATTTTTGACCACTACAAGTGCCCCCGCTCTTTCGCTTGTCGAAGCCTGTCGGAGGGAAGTCGGAAGAGCAGAGTTGGTTGAGATCTTTGAATCCCTTGGATTCTTATGGATATTGGAGAAGGAGAGGATATGTTCCATTAATGCGAATCTTTGGGATTTCGTCTAGAGATTGCGTGACTGGATGACAGCCGGCGTGTCTGTTGATTAGATTAATATGAAATCTGTAACCAACATTTTTTCGAATCCTGACGACTTAATAACTGAGATCGTGTGGTAGAGGCGTTCGATATCTTATAGTTTTGGTTGACCAAGGATCGGGATGTTAACTGGCTTTTTTAGAGATTGGAGATTTGAATTAGGGATGTTTCGACTCCTCCTCTATCTTTAAAGAGGGTGAAGCCCTGGGGATAGAATTGCTCATCTTCTTCTCTGAAAAATCCTTGCTTCTAAGCCCTTTGCTCTTATGGGTTGCCATGTCATTCTTCTTCTTTGTTCAGTGAAGAAAAGAGATGGAGAGGATGGGAATCACTTGTTGGCCCAAAAGCACATCACTCTAGTTTTGATGATTAACTCATGTAGTTATAGTACTAATGATCTTATCTTTATATAGTTTCAGATATTTGATCAAGATCTTAGTCGGTGTTTAGCTTCAACAAAAGATTCGAAGTCAAGTTTTGAAGCTAGCACGTGTTGATTCAAGAACTCGCACATTCAGATCGCATCAAGTACTCAAGAGGAGTCTAGCTCATTGGATGAAGGTTTGAACCAAGTCAAGAAGGAGGAGAAGATTTTTAAGAGAAGATTTTCATGAAGACTTGTGTCATATTTGTAAGTGTTAAGATTTATTTTTAGATAAAATGTAAAGGATAGATTAGTTATGAATTGCTCAAGCTCATACACACAAAAAAAAAATTTATATAGTGTTTTCATAAGAATTGTTTTGATTTTAGAAAATACCATTTTGGTTTTAAGCTTCAAAGTACATCCTTATGTTTCATGATTAGAGTTCATAAAAATAAGTTTACATAGTTTATATGTGTTTTGAATTTCGTCCATGTTGGCCCAAGGTTACAATCACCCGGTTTTAGAGTTTTGATGATTACAAAACATATATAGTTATTTGTACTAATCATGTTTAAGTGTTTAAGATTATTTTAAGGTTTTAAGGATTCAACAGGTTTTCTTTCCTAAAGGAAGATAGTGATTGACTCAAGATTAACTCAATTCGGGATCAAGGATTCAAGATGCATATGGAGAAGCCCAAATTGAAGAACTTGTATTCACCTAGAACCTTTATAAGAATTAGTATGTTAAAGAGTAAGGATATGATAGTCGTGCTCAAGAAACACACACACACACACACAAAATACACCTTTTGAAATGCAAGCTTTTTGGTTTGTTGGTTTTTGTGCATGATTGATTAATATACATGTTTCAAAATATTTCAAATTTTTATATCACGTTTAAAACATGTATTTCATCCTCTATAGCATGCTACTTAAACTTCAAACCATTTAAAAATATTTCAAAAAATATTTAAAGTTCAAAAATTTCTGTTTCAGGCCTTTACGGTCGACCGGACCTATTTCAGGCCTGATCGGTCGACCGTCTGGTCGACCGGGACTTGTGGTTTTGTGCGTGCACGACTGTGCACGTCTGCCTGTCGCCGGGTCAGTCGACCGGCAGACATTACGGTCGACCGACTGCTAGACCCTAACTCTTGGGTTTTGTCGGTCGACCGACAGTTCAATTCTTCGTTTTAAAATAGTCAGCGGTCGATCAGAGCCAACGGCTCTTTTGCCATGTGGCCTGCCGGTCGACCGACAGCCGTCCAGAAGCCCCAACGGCTATTTCTTAGAATCTGTTTTATTTTTCTTAATTCCAACAGCTATTTCTGTTTTCCTAGTGGCTAAACTCTACCCTAATGACCTAGAATCTATTATGAATAACATTTATCCTTTCCCTATAAATAGAGGTCATTGGTCTCTTGTTTTGAACAACAAAAATATATCCAAGTTTCAAGTTTTCAAAAGAGAAGAAAAGTTTACTTGCTTTCATTTTTAAAGATCTTTCATTTGCAAAAGTTTTTCAGTTGGTTTACAAGTTCTTTTTACTTCTTTACAACTGAAATTTTTCTCATTTTACTTCTTGAGTCAAAAATCATACTCCACTCTATAAGAAGTTATAAGAGAGAGCTTGTGGTCTTTTGATCACTAAGTGACTTGTATTTTTTTGTGTTGAGATCCCTCTTGTGTAGAGCTTGGATTGGTTGGAGTAGGGTACTTTGGTCTTGTGTGGACCAATTGTAATCCCCCTAGAGTGTAAAGGTTCCGGTGTGAAAATTTCCTTTGTGGATTTAGTGGAAATCATTCATAGTGGTGAAGGCGGGGACGTAGAGCAGTGGCTCGAACCTCGAAACAAATTACTTGTGTTTGCGATTGGTTTCTTGCTTTTTATTGCTTTATATTCCTTTCTTGTGATGCTACTTGCTTGCACTTCATTATTGCACTCATTTCATTTACTTGCACTTTCGGTCTTTACTAATTTCAACAAGAAAGTAATTATGCGCCTCAACTTATAATCTAAAGGAATCAAAGAGCAGAAGTTTTAGAGCCCTTCACGGGGAATTCGGCTTCAATTTCTTTTTTGAGTGACCGTTTACACCATCATACTTGTTTAAAAAGAGCATTAGATTAGCATTAACACCTATTCACCTCCCTCTAGGTGTTTTTCAATTGGTATCAGAGCTTTGGTCTCTAGGCTTTTGGCTTCACATCCTTAGAGAGATCCTATATTGCTAATCACACTATTCATATTTCATCCTCATACACTTAGTAAAAATGGCCGAAGGTATTAAGACCCCACCCAAGTTTGATGGCCTTAACTTTCCCATATGGAAGTTAAGATGACCGTGTTTTGCAATCCTTAGGAAGCAGGGTTGAAAAGGCGGTGACCAAACCTTTTAGCGCACCCCTTGGTAATGAGGACACTTGGTCCGAGATTGCCACGAAAGAGTTTGACGCTAATGTTAGGGCACACGATGCCTTGCTTCAAGCTCTTAACGACGATGATATTGCTAGAGTCATTCACTGCAAATCTGCTTATGAGATTTAGACTCACCTTCTAGTCACTCATGAGGGAACTTCACAAGTTAAGAAAGCCAAAATTGACCTTCTTCGTTCCCAATATGAAAACTTTTCCATGCAAGAACATGAAACCATAGATGATATGGTTACTAAATTTACAAAGATTACTAACGATCTTTCCTCTTTAGGTGATGGCATTGACAAGTGACAACGACCAAAAAGTGAGGAAGATCATCCGTGCACTCCCTCCATCTTGGGAAGTCAAATCCACAACTTTGAAGGAGCTCAATGACAAGGAGGAAATGGAGCTCATCGTCTCATTAGGAATCTCAAGACCCATGAGATGGAAAGAAAAGCAAGAGAAGAGATGGCTCCTCCAAAGAAGAAAGTAATCGCTTTCATTCCACTCACTCCGACGAAGATGATGAGGAAGAGGATGATGAAGATCTTTCTCTTCTTGTGAAGAACGTTTGGACAATGTACAACAAGGCTAAATTCTAAAATAGAAGGAGATGACAAGGCAAAGAAGAGAAGAAAATTATTTGCTTCAATTACCGGAAGCCGGGACATATAGTTCCGGAAGGTCCGGAAAACAAGGGCAAACCCTCCACCTCCAAGAAGCGATACAAGAAGAAAGTTTTATAGGCTACTTGGGATTCGGAGAGTAAATCCGATGAGGAAGTCGACACCGCCAACATGTGTTTCATGGCAAATGAAAGTACAAATAAGGTAACCTCCGAAACATCTATTGAAGATTGTGAATTATCTATATATGAATTAGGAGAAGCTTTTGAAGAACTATCACATAATTATGATTTTCTCAAAAAGAAATATTTAAAAATGAAAAAGGAAAATGAATCTCTTAACCACAAAATTTTCATTCTCACTAAAGAAAAAGATGAATTATTTTCAACCCTTACTTCCACTCAAAAGAATTTTGATGTTTATAAAATTTCTTGCAAAGGTAAATTTTCACTAGTTGATAAAGATAAGATTTCCATGCTAAAGAAGAAAATTGACTCATTAGGAGAAGTTTTAAAAAAATGTGAATTTGATAAATCTTGACTAGAGGCTATGTTTCCTAAGAAACATGTCTCAAAGAAACAATCACATGCTACACACACTCATATTCATAAATCATAATCTTCACACTCACATCATGATAAACACCCTAAACATATCCACACTCATCATGCATTCATGTATGATAAAGTTTATGCATGCACATATTGTGGCCGAAAGGGTCATTTGGTCAAATTTTGCTATGACAGGATAAATGCATCTTATAATCATGTTTGGGTTCGTAATGCTAACATTCAAGGACCCAAGAAAATTTGAGTATCAAAGTCAACAAATTTATTACGTGATGTAGGTACACTCCAAAGCCCAAAGACGTAGGGAGTGGTGGTATCTTGATAGTGGTTACTTAAGGCACATGACTTGGGACATCAACAACTTTGCAACCCTATCAAGATACCATGAAGGTGGCACCGTCACCTTCAGAGATGACGCCAAAGGAAAAATCATTAGTATAGTTAACATTAAATATGGTACATCTCCTATAATAGAAAATGTTGTTTTAGTTGATGACCTCAAGCATAATCTCTTGAGTGTTAGTCAACTTTGTGATAAAGGTTTTAATGTGATTTTTGACAACTTATCTTGTAGTGTAATTGATAGACAAAATAATGCATGTATATTTTTCAGATTTCGTAAAACAATGTATACATGATTGATATGTCTAATATGCAATGCAATGCTACTTGTTTGAATGCCTTCAATGATAACTCTTGGTTATGGCATAGGAGATTAGGCCATATTTCTTTTGACCATCTATCTAGATTAAACAACAAAAAAATGGTGAAAGGTATCCCTTGCTTGAAATTTGAAAAGGACCGCATTTGCGATGCGTGCCAACTTGGGAAACAAACCAGATCCTTCAAATCAATCAAGGATATCATGACATCACGACCCTTGGAGTTGATCCATATAGATTTGTTTGGTCCTACTAAAACTAAAAGTTTAAGTGGGAATCGTTTTGCTTTCGTTTTAGCTGATAATTTTTCTCGTTTTACTTGGGTTTTCTTTTTAGAACATAAAAATCAAGCATTTTTACATTTTTAAACTTTTAAGAAAAGAGTTGAAAAGGAAAAAGATTCTTCTATTTTAAGAATAAGAAGTGATAAAGGTGGTGAATTCAATAACTAACCCTTTACCACTTTTATGAAAAACATGAAATTAAGCATGAACTATCTTGTTCTAGAACTCCACAACAAAATGGAGTTGTTAAGAGAAAAAATCGAACATTACAAGAGATGACTAGGACAATGATAAATGAGTATGGTTTCCCTCAATACCTATGGGCCGAGGCCATAAACACATCTTGTTACATATCAAATAGGGTTTTCTTATGTAAAAACACTTCTAAAACATCTTTTGAGATTTACTATTCAAGAAAACCAAATATTTCATATTTTAAGGTTTTTGGGTGTAAATATTTGTTTTAAATACTAAAGATAATTTGGGTAAATTTGATGCAAAATCATATGAAACAATTTTTTTTTTAGTTACTCTAATACTAGTAAAGCTTATAGAGTCTTCAATAAATCATCTTTGACTATTGAAGAATCTATACATGTAAAGTTTAAAGAATCTAATGTGCTTGTTGAGAATATTGTAGAAATAGATTCCTTATGTGAAGATATGGAGAGGATTACCTTGAAGGACTCACCTACACAAGAAGACAAGCCAAAGGTTGATGGGGAAAGTGAAGTTCAAGAAGTTGAAGTGGAGCCATCAAACCACTTCCTAAGGATTGGAGATTCACACCACATCATCCCAAGGATCTTATTATAGGTGAAGTATCAAAAGGGGTAACAACTCGTTCTAAACTTCATGATTTTTGTAGGCACTATGCATTTATTTCTCACTTTGAACCAAAGAACATCTTCGAAGCCGAGGGCGACTCATATTGGTTGCCTGCCATGCAAGAGGAGCTCAATCAATTCGAGCGCAACCAAGTTTGGTATCTTGTTCCTAGACCCCATGATAGACCAACGATTTGTACTAAATGGATCTTTAGGAACAAGTTGGATGAGTCGGGCAATGTTGTTAGGAATAAAGCTAGGTTAGTGGTCCAAGGCTACACTCAAGTCGAAGGTATCAGTTTTGAGAAAACTTTTGCACCTGTAATATCCCTAATCTAAACTACGGTATTTTTCTTTTTCTAAAGTATTTATTATTTTTTTAACTAGTGATATTATTATTATTTATTAGCTTGAGTTACAGTACAAATTATTTTAAGATAGTAAATGGTAATTTGGCTTTATATATGTAATACCAATATTTCCTATCAATATTTTTAAATCACATATTACTATTGATTGATTGAAATTATTGGTAGTGGATATTTCTATTATCATTTCATTATTAATTATTTCTATTATTGTTAGTGGTGTCATTATTATTAGTAGTGTTGTTATTATTCTATTCTTATGTTTGTTATTAGTAATAGTATCTTTTCCATCTCCCTTTGATTCTTGACTCTTACCCTTTATCTTGATCCATGCCTATTATATCTCATAAGCCATTAGCATTTACACAAACCCAACTCATTATCTTTTCTATACCCATTAGTCAAGTCCATTAGCCCATCCTACCATGTCACACTTATTCTTCTTCATTCTTTTTTATTTTTGCCTTAGTCCATACCCATTAGCCCGTTAATCCATTACTCTTGTATCCCATACCCATTTACCCATTTGGATCCAACCCCCAACCCATTAACAAACCCGTGACCCTTCAACCCGAAACCCATTATCTCAGTATCTTAATCCCAATATCCAAATCTTAACTAGCAAATCTTATCTAACTAACCCTAATCCTAACCATCTTGATATTATCCTAATCATAACTAGTCTAATCCCTACCCTATCTAAATCCTATCTACTAAATCCAAAATCCTAACCAAATCCTTATCTCCTAAAACCATAATCTCAACAAATCCTATATCCCAACCTAATCTCATATCTTATCAGACCCAATTCTAGATTCAAATCCTAACAAATTAATCCTCTCTAATCTTAAGCTTAACCTAATCTTAATCTTCTCTTTCCTTCCACATCCAACCGCAACACCTGCAGCATTGCCTTCTCATTCTCTGGTGTTAGGTGCCCAGGTCGAGATGAGCTATCACATTAATGAGGAGAAAGATCCTGCGGCGGGATGTTGAGATTGAAGTTGAAACAGTTGATAGGGCTGGCACTTTCCTGGGTTCCCTATGGGAGTCTAAGACAGCATGGCGATGATCCTCCTTGAAGCTGGATTAGCGAAGCTCCAAACTTCCTTTGGTTCAGATAGGATCCCAGATGTCCACCTCCTTGCACGGGCTGAACTATCTGCAAAACAGAAGAGACGGAAAGCATGGGAGAACTATGTTGAAGGCCAGGAAGTTGAAGGCCAGGAAGTTGCTAATGGATCTACAGCCGAGTTCCATGCCTCAACCATGGAATCTCCTCCAGATCAAGACCTCCCAACTGCAACAAGGCCTGAGTTTCCTTCCTTCTTGTACATCTCCAGCAGTCGTAGCAACTCCAGTGGCCGCAGCAGCGCAGCAGACCTTTCCCTCTGATTTGCGCTCAGATCCAGCGCAGCCCTGCCGCCCCCTTCTCTGCGCACTGCCTTGCAGCCAAGTGAACCAGCAGCAGCTGCAGCAGTAGCAGCTGCAGCAGCAACACCCCAGCAGCAGCAGCCAGCAACAGCTGCTGCCGCAGCAGCAGCACTCTCCCTCCTCCCTGCGCGCGCAACAGCAGCAGCAAGCACAGCAGGATAGCAGCCAGATCTGCGCAGCAGCTCCTCCAGCCGCCCCTGCGCGAGCCCATGGCAGAGACCCTGTCAGATTCCCTTCCCTTTCGGCAGATCCAGCAACGCAGCAACCCAACATCCCAATCTGCAGCAGCACCCGGACGTCCCCAACGCCCGACCAGCGAACCATCAATAGCAGCAACTCCAGCAGCAGCAGATCCAGCCCGGGTTCCCTCCTTGGCCGTGTGCAGTCCAGGCCGAGTTCCCCCTTGGACGGATCCCTTCCTCCGACGTGAGACGTGCGCACGGCAGCGATCATGTCCCCCAGGATGTGAGTGTCTCCCTTTCCCCTCCTTATTCATTTATCAGAATATATGTGTTCTCATTAATTACAATCATGATTAATTATGTGTGTTTACATTAATTGCAATCACGATTTATTTATGGGAGTGTTCTACTCTACCTCTTTGTGTAATACAAATGTGTGAATTTATCCTTCCCTGTTTACAATCTTCGAATCATAGGAATATGATATGCATGTATAATTAATTTAGTTGGAACCCTATGTTTATCATATGGGTGTTTGGATTATCATTGCAGATATTTCATGATGTAGCATGAGTGCATTTGAGAGAATGTGGAGATTGGAAATATGGGCAGGTTCATTTCAGTATCAGGTTGCAAGATTATTAGTCGACTTACCCATTAGATTAGTCGACTAATACTACTGTCAGTCGACTTACCATAACCCCTAGTCGACTAGGTCCCCTCTTAGAATAGTTGTGATTCTCTGTTTGTGGACTACAGGTGGAGGTATTAGTCGACTTGCACCTTATATTAGTCGACAATAGCTCTATTAGTCGACTTACCTTTGCCCCATAGCCGACTAGGTTCCCTTTAGAATAGTATTAGACTTTCTGGTTGTCGACTGTAACTTACCCTAGTCGACTACCCCTTTCCTATAGTCGACTGATAACTTCTCTAGTCGACTTGCCATTTCTTGTAGTCGACTAATATCATATGTTAGTCGACTTATCCTAGCTGTAGTCGACTATATGTTGTCCTGTAGGTCTTGTATCCTCTGTTGCTGGCTATTACATCTGTTAGTTGACTTGCCCTTCCTCTTAGTCGACTTGTATACCCTGTTAGTCGACTAGTACCTCTATACTAGTCGACTTATCATGACCTTAACAGACTAGTTGTTTGTCCTGAAAGTTGTGTAGGCTCTGTTACTGACCTATACTTATGTTAGTCGGCTTGCCTTCCCTGTTAGCCGACTAGTATCCTCTGTTATAGTCCACTTAGTATAACTGTTAGTCTACTAACCCTTACCCTAGTCGACTTGTTCTCCCCCCTAGTCGACTAACTTTAGTCTGACTGCTGTTTTTAGATCTTTTATGGATTGAGGACTCTACCCTTGAGCTATAATATTTGCTATAGATAGAAGGATTTGATTCTGAGGAATAGATATTGGTTGTATTTGACTTGGCTTGATAGATCTTAGAAACTTGTATCCGATATGTTGCTGAGTTTTGGGATCGTATGCTTGACTGTGATAGAAGTAAGGGTTTGAGACGACTTTGAGAATATTAGGTGCTTCATAATGTTGCCTGGATTATTTTATTCATGACAGTTGGTTATTGTTCACCCTGGATATCTTGATTCACTTGAAGAACTTGACTGACTATATTTTGTATCTACCTGATAACTATCTTGTCCATGTTACTTAATTGCTGGGAAAATATTATTACATGGTAACAACACCCGCATGTTTACTTGTTATACATTCCTGTTATACCGGTATCCTGTTCCTTGACGTTTATACTCCAGTTATACCGGCACCCTGACTTTAACATGTTGATATTGCTACCGTGACTACCACCGAGTTATCCCAGGAATTAAATAACATGCACATTAAATAATCTTGATAAACTAAAACATGATAACGAACTACTTACACTGAGATTGGGGAGATTGATGGAGGAGACAGCGTCTGTATTTTGGGTGGACCTAGGATTTAGGTTGCGCAGCCGAAAGAGGGTTCCACTGCAGGGTTCCCGTGGGGTGACTGACACCCCGTCCTGTTTCATGTTCCTGATATACATGTTATACATGTACCTGTTCCTGCTTACATGTTCCTAACTACCTTGCGATAGGTCCTGGTTCAGCGCCAGGAGTCTGGGCCGTGGTCCCGGGTATGCACGGGACCCACCTAAAGCATGGACAATGTCTCCAACCGATCAGTTTCAATAACTGAGGACATCGATTGGCATGTGTGGTAGGCGTAGTATGGGATGCGTCTATTACATGTGACAATTGGTGTTCGCTGACATAATTAATAATAAACTGTTGATGTATTGTGACTGACTGTAATCACCTGATTGTATATCTATATATATCATTATGATAGACACATGATTGTAACCAGGACCAGATTATGTACTAGGTTAGTGATATTGCTAGGATATACACCTAGACATCTGTTGTTTGTTACAGTTGTTTTACTTATCTTGTACCTGTACTCTTATTCTTACTATTGTTATTCAGTTGCTTACGTATCATGTCATTTGATTATTTTATACCTGCAGTTATTCTTGTTAATGATTTATGCACCTTGTTTATATGCACGAGCTCTCCCCTTTATACACACTCACTAGGTCGCTTTCTGACGACCCTGGATTTGCACGTCCAGATATTGGACGCTTGTTCCTTCGTGCAGATGTACGATGAGACTGTACGACTTGCGAGGAACCGGACTCCCTCTCTCTCTCTCTCTTTGGATTCTGGTATTTTTTCCTTTCTTTATTCCTGCTATTATACTTTGATTCCTGTATATCACCCTTGGTTTCTATTCTGTTCCTTATTTCATTCCAGATCATGTGTAGTCTTTATATGTACTATTGCAGTGATCCTTGATTATTATGGTTTAGATTTATAGCTTGTTCAGGTTACTTTAGGCTTAGCGCGTATATGTGGGGTATTTTCCTCACGTATATGCGTCGCCGACTCGTGTCGCGTCTCCGCCCTATCGTATTTTGGGAAGCGGGGCGTGACAGCACCCGTAGCACGGCTTGAAGCCATACGGATAACACTTGCATTTGCTTCATATAAAGATTTTGAACTTTTTCAAATGGATATAAAAAGTGCTTTCTTAAATGGATTTATTGAAGAGGAGGTATATGTTGAACAACCCCCTGGGTTTGTTGATCCTACACATCTGAATTTTGTTTTCAAACTAGACAAAGCTCTTTATGGTTTAAAACAAGCCCCTAGGGCTTGGTATGAAAGACTTTCTTCATTTCTTCTTTCAAATGATTTTGTTAAAGGAAAAATTGATACTACTTTGTTTACCAAACATGTTGAAAGTGATATACTTATTATTCAAATATATATTGATGACATCATATTTTGGTTCTCCTAATGAAACACTTTGCAAAGATTTTGAATCATGCATGAAGAAGGAATTTGAGATGTCTATGATGGACGAGCTTAACTACTTTCTTTGTCTCCAAATCAAGCAAAGGAAGGATGGGATCTTTATCAATCAAGCCAAGTACACAAAGAAACTTATCAAGAAATTTGAGCTTAAAGGAGCTAAGACAAGCAAAACTCTCATGGCTATCACAACAAAGCTTGACAAGGATGAGTAAGGTATAAATGGAGACATTAAACTCTATCCTAGTATGATTGGTAGTTTTTTGTATTTAACGGCTGGTAGGCCGGACATTATATTTAGTGTGTGTCTTTATGCTCGATTTCAATCGTGTCCTAAAGAGTCCCATTTGATTGCGGTAAAACGCATTATTAGATACTTTAATGGCACAATTGAAATGGGTTTGTGGTATCCGAAGACCAGACAATTTTCCATGATGAGTTTTTCGAATGCCGACTATGCGGGTTATAGAGTGGATAGGAAGAGTACTAGTAGAACATGTCAATTTCTCGGTAATTGTCTTATTTCATGGTCTTCTAAGAAACAAATTCGGTAGCCCTCTCAACCGCCGATGCGGAGTATGTTGTGGCGGGGGCTTGTTGTGTACAAGTCCTTTGGATGAAACATACTCTCCTTGACTATGATTTGCATTATGACCATATTAAAATATTTTGTGATAATACTAGTACTATTCATATGACTAAAAATGCAAATCAACATAGTAAAATAAAGCACATTGACATTTGATATCACTTTTTTTGAGATCATTATGAGAAAGGTGATATTGAAATTGATTATGTTTCTAGGATTTTTAACTTGCCGATATTTTCACAAAACCGCTCGATTATAATCGATTTTCCTTTATTTGTGGTGAATTAAACGTTTGTGTTTTGGACTCATAAAATTTTCACATACTCTTCAAACAATGTTTATTGTGTTTGCCCCTTTTTTATGCATGACAAAAAGGGGAGAAATACTTTTGAGTTATTATCTTTTATCTTTTATTTATTATATAGCATAATTTGAGGGGGAGCTTTCAAGCTCCTTTTTTTCCTTTTAGTTAGTTATATTTATTTTTTTTCTTTTCATGCCATTCTTTTTTTTTTTGTAAAGTTAATATATAGCATGTATAGTATGTTTTGAGGGGAAGCTTTCAAACTCCTTTTCCATTTTTTTAAATAACTCATATATTTTGTCATCATCAAAAGGGGGAGATTGTTGGCCCAAGATTACAATCACCCGATTTTAGAGTTTTGATGATTATAAAACATATATAGTTATTTGTACTAATCATGTTTAAGTGTTTAAGATTGTTTCAAGGTTCTAAGGATTCAACAGGTTTTCTTCCCTAAAGGAAGGTGGTGATTGACTCAAGATTAACTCAATTCGGGATCAAGGATTCAAGATGCATATGGTGAAGCCCGAATTGAAGAACTTGTAGTCATCTAGAACCTTTATAAGAATTAGTATGTTAAAGAGTAAGCATATGATAGTTGTGCTCAAGAAAACACACACACACACACAAAAAAAAATACACCTTTTGAAATACAAGTTTTTTGGTTAGTTGGTTTTTGTGCATGATTGATTAATATACATGTTTCAAAATATTTCAAATTTTTATATCAGGTTTAAAACATGTATTTCATCCTCTATAGCATGCTACTTAAACTTTAAACCATTTAAAAATATTTCAAAAATTATTCAAAGTTCAAAAATTTCTGTTTCAGGCCTTCACGGTCGACCGGGCGGTCGATCGGACCTATTTCAGGCCTGATCGGTCGACCGGGCCTTGTGGCTTTGTGTGTACACGTCTGTGCACGTCTGCCGGTAGATCGGGTCAGTCGACCGACAGACATTGCGGTCGACCGACCATCAACCGACTGCTAGACCCTAACTCTTGTGTTTTGTCGGTCGACCGGCCCGGTCGACCGGCAGTTCAATTCTTTGTTTTAAAATAGCCAGCGGTCAACCGAGCGGTCGACCGGAGCCAATGGCTCTTTTGCCATATGGCCTGCCGGTCGACCGACAGCCGTCCAGAAGCCCCAACAGCTATTTCTTAGAATCTGTTTTGTTTTTCTTGATTCCAACAACTATTTCTATTTTCCTAATGGCTAAACTCTACCCTAATGACCTAGAATCTATTATGAATAGCATTTATCCTTTCCCTATAAATTGAGGTCATTGGTCTCTTGTTTTGAACAACAAAAATATATCCAAGTATCAAGTTTTCAAAAGAGAAGAAAAGTTTACTTGCTTTCATTTTCAAAGATCTTTCATTTGCAAACGTTTTTCAGTTAGTTTACAAGTTCTTTTTACTTCTTTACAACTGAAATTTTTCTCACTTCACTTCTTGAGCCAAAAATCATACTCCACTCTATAAGAAGTTATAAGAGAGAGTTTGTGGTCTTTTGATCACCAAGTGACTTGTATTTCTTTATGTTGAGATCCCTTTTGTATAGAGGTTAGATTGGTTGGAGTTGGGTATTTCGGTCTTGTGTGGACCAATTGTAATCCCCTAGGGTGTAAAGGTTCCGGTCTGGAAATTCCTTTTGTGGATTTAGTGGAAATCCTTCATAGTGGTGAAGGCGGGGACATAGATCAGTGGCTTGAACCTCGAAATAAATTACTTGTGTTTGCGATTAGTTTCCTTATTGCTTTTCATTGCTTTACATTCCTATTTTGTGATACCACTTGCTTGCACTTTATTATTGCACTCATTTCATTTACTTGCATTTACAGTCTTTATTCATTTCAACAAGAAAGCAATTACGCGTCTCAACTCATAATCTAGAGAATCAAAAAGGAGAAGTTCTAGAGCCCTTCACGGGGAATTCGGCTCCAATTTCTTATTTTGAGTGACCGTTTACATCATTCATACTTACTTATTTAAAAAGAGTATTAGATTAGCATTAACACCTATTCACTCCCCCTCTAGGTGTTTTTCAATCCATACATATTGTTGGTTCAAAAGTTTAGAAAAACTTATTTGGTGATTTTATATCATATGCTTAGGTTTTTGTATTTATCAAAACTTATTTTAGAGCTTATTGTCAAAAACATAAATATTTCATCTCATGTGTGTATTGGATCATATCCATACACACTAAGCTTCAAAAATGTTTAAAATATCTTGTTTTTGTATTTGAAGAAGTTTTGAAAAAATCATTTTTCAAATTAAAGATTGATTTTGAAAAATATGATTTTTTGTCTAAGGCAAAATTTCAATATTACAAAAAATGGTTCAAAAAGTTTGTAATATTTGTTGATTTTTGATCACACATATTTATACTTCAAAGTATTTCAATAAACTTATTTTTGTAGAATTTTTGTGATTTTATGGGATTTTATAAGAATTTATAAAACTACGTTTTTACCCTAAAAATTTCAAACCTGGCGTTCTGTCGGTCGACCGGCCAGTCGAACGGTCGACCGGCCAGTCGACCGATGTGCATAGAACGTGTACAGCTTTTTGGCTTGAGGGTCAGTCGACTGACCCGGTCGACCGGGCGGTCGATCGGCAGGTCAATAGCTTGGCACGGTCGATCGGACAGTCGACCGGCAGGCCCCAACGGCCAACTATGATCGTTGGCCGGTCAATCGGCCGGTCGACCGACAACAGAATCTGCTGCTGAGTTGGCTGCCAATGGCTATATGTTGAGAGGCTATAAATAAGTCATCTTTTAGGGTTTTTTTCCATAAGATTTCAAAAGAGTTTTCAAGCCAGTTTTTTGTTGGCCCAGAGACCCATCACTCTAGTTTTGATGATAATTAACTCATGTAGTTATAGTTTACTAATAATCTTGTGATATTTAGTTTCAGATATTTGATCAAGTTATTAGTATGTGTTTAGCTTCAACAAAGGAGTTTTGGAGCTTTCACATGTTGATTCAAGAGCTCGAGCGTCAAGATCGCATATTGCACTCAGTTGGAGTCAAGCTCGTTGGATCATATTTGGATCGAGTCGACTTGGAGATGGAGTTCTACAAGAAAACCTCGGTTTGTTTAGTTTAGTATGCTTAGATCTTATGTAAAGATTAGATAGTATTGATATGCTCAAGTTCACATACACACACAAGTTTAATTGTTTGGTTTTGGTTTTCGGTTTAACCGATTTTAGATTTCATGTCAAAAACATAGATAGATATCTTTACATGTATATTGGATTCTATCAATATACAATATGCTTCAAAGTTGTTTAAATATCATGTTTTTGTATTTACATGAGTTTTGAAGAAAACGGTTTTCCTTTTAAAAAATCTAAGTTTGAAAAATACCGATTTTAGTTTATGGCAAAATTTTCATATCACAAAAATGGTTCAAATCGTTTATAATATGTGTTGAATTTTTATCACACATATTTGTATTTCAAATATATTACAAGAACTTATTTTTTGTAAAATTTATGTGTATTTTATGGATTTTTTTTAGAATGCAAAAGGCCAAGTTTTTAATCCTTATAAAAGCTGACCTAACCTTCTGCCGGTCGACCGGACGGTCGACCGAGGCAGAAGTCGGTTGACTAGTCCGGTCGACCGATGTGTACAGACTGTTTTGACTGGAAGGCCTGTAGACCGTATCGGTCGACCGCCAGAGAGCTTCTGCTCTCTGGAAATGGCCCTGGTCGACCACTCGGTAGACCGGCAGAGAGCTCTGCTCTCTGTTTCTAGGTCCCGGTTGACCGGCCGGTCGACCGCCCTGTCGACCGGAAGGGCAAAATTGTCCTTTGCTGCTGCCAACGGACAGATTTAGTTTTGGGCTATAAATACCCACTTCTTTGAGCTGTTTTAGATAACAATTTCAAGAGCAAATTTTCTCATCTTTAGAAGTGTTTTAGCTACAAGTTTTAAAAAGAGTTTTTGGGTTTAAAAGATCAATATTTATTTGTTTTAAAGGGTTAGAAAAATTAAAGTAAAATAGAGTCTTTGGGAATTAGTTTTTATTCTTCATTTCTATAGCTATTTAGAAGTTTTCCCAAGAGTTTTTCTTTGTGATTTTGTTTTCCAAACTCTTTATATTCTCACACTTGAGCTATCATATCTATCCTATCTATTAGGATCTTGTTTTAGTGAGAAAATTGGTTTGTGGTCTTTGTGATCACTAAGAGTTGTAAACCTTCTTTTATTTGAGTTCCCTCTTATGTAGAGGTGAGTGTGGATGTTGTGTTGGTATCCCTTTAAGTGTAAAGGTGATTGTGGTTGGAGTGTTGGCTTTGAGCCTTATCCCTCTAGTGAGAGGTTGATCTTATTTTAGCTAAGTGCCATCCCTCTAAGTGTAGAGGTGATAGTTGTTGTGCCTTACCTCTTGTGTAGAGGTTGTATTTATTGGAGAGAGGAGTTGTGTATTCCTAGTTCATATTACCCAAATCCTCAGTGGAGATTCCCTGTGTGGGAAGTCCTGTGTGGACAATATAGTAGAAATCCTTCTGTGTGAAGGCGGGGACGTAGAGCAGTGGCTCGAACCTCGAAACATATCTTGGTGTTTGCGTTTTATCCACTATCTCTAAACTCTCTCTCTCTCTTTTATTTACCTTGCAATTGCATCATATTGTTCATATCTTTTTTGCTTGGTTTGTTTGTATGCCTTACTTGTGTTAAACCAAGAAAGCTTTACATAGCACCTCAACTCTTATTTAGATGAATTTAGAGGAGATAGTTCAGAGCCCTTCACTGAAAATTCGGCTACACACTTTGGTTACACTAAGTGTGTTGCAATTTATTTTTAATTTCACATTATTTGTCATTAGATTAGCCATACACCTATTCACCCCCTTCTAGGTGTACTTACATTTTTCCTACCTCTCTTTGGGGTTTTCTCCACTTGTTCTAGGGCTAATACTTTCACATCAAAAGGAGAGTTTTCAAGAGTTTTTTTTCAAAAGAGATTTCTTGAGTTTTTCCACTACTACTTTATCTTGTTTTTCTCACATAAACTTGAGATTTTCATTGTTATATCAATCCTATAAGGATCTTTGTTGTGAGTGTTTTTGGTGATCAAAGTGTTAAGATTACTAAGTGTTCATCTTGTATTTTAGGAGACGAACTTGCGGGTTCGTGTTGTGACGAGTTATTGTGAGAGCTCGGTGTAGAGATGCGGCCTCGGCAAGCTAGTGTGCTTGTGTGTGTTGTTCTTACGTGAATAAGTAAGGGACTTGCTGGTCCAAGAGTTCTAGTGTGAACTCGTTGTAGGTGTTGCGACACCGAGTAACCTTGCGGGATCGATTTTAGTGAAAATTCTTCATAGTGTTAAAGGCGGGGACGTAGAAAAAGGGTGTTCGAATGTCGAAACAATTATCCCGTATCTGCGATTGCTCTCTCTCACTTGTATTTTTATATCTTACATGCTTACATTGCTTATCTCCTTATATGCTTGATATATTTTGTGCTCTATTGATATATACTTGGGATTGTTTGCTCACACTTGTATTCAACCAAGAGAGCCATAGTGGCACCTCAACTCTTAATCTAGAGGAATCTTGGGGAGATAGTTCAGAGCCCTTCACCGAAAATTCGGTTACACTCTTGTGTTATACTTTGTGTGTTAGTTTAATAACTTTAGTTTGCTTAAATAGTTTTTAATTCCGCATCATTAATCATTAGATTAGCTAATACACCTATTCACCCCCCTCTAGGTGTATTTTCAATTAGTATTAGAGCTTGCTGCTCTTGTGGGTCTAACAACCCTGAGTTAAAGATCCTCATTTTAGCTAATCACAATATTTGTTTACACACACATAGATTTCATGACACCTCCTATGTTTGACATTGTTAACATCCAAACTTGGAAAGTTAAGATGTCAATGTACTTTAAAGCCCTAGGGATTCATGTTCATATTGCCACTATTAAAAATTCATATTGTTTAAATAGCAAACACCTAGAGGCTAATGCGAAGGTCATCCATACACTAAAGAATACCCTAAATGATGATTATTTATGTAGGATTTCTAATTTTGATTCGGCTTTTATAGTATGGAATATACTTGTATCCCTTAGTGAGCAAAAGCAATATTATATGGAGAGCGACTCGGATGATGGAAGTAATGCTTCCAACATATGCTATATGGTCCAAGGGGATAACCCCCTTGAGGTAAATTTTGAATCTGAGATAGAAGAAGATATTGACATGCCTTACGATGAGCTTGCATCTTTTTGTCAAAAACTTCTTGAAAAATATGAATTGTTGAAAAAAAAAAGATTCTTTTGAAAATAAATTGGAATGTGTTTCTAAAGAAAATGAATTTTTAAAAAAGGAGAATATTTTCTTGTCTTCTAAATTAAATGATTTTGTGAAAGAAATAATTCTTTGAAAAATAAGATTATTTTGGTGGAAAAAGAAAAAGACATTGTCATGGAAGAAAATAACTCTTTGAAAAGGAAAATTGTTTTAAAAGAAAAAACATGTATAAAAAAAAAGATTGTTGATTCTCATGCTCATGTCTCTTATTCCAAAATTAATAATAATATTTGCATTATGAAGAAGAATATTAATTGTTTGGGCTCCACTTTGAGCCAATGTGCATTTAAATATAATAAATTGGAATCTATATTTCGTAAGAAACAAATTCCACACATACATGCACATCCTACACGACATACATCTCATGTACACCATTATCACTCCTTATGTATGTCAGAGTGTACAAATATCACATTGCGGCCGCAAAGACCATCTTGCAAAATTTTGTTTTGATAAGATAAATCATGTAAATTTTGCAAATAACAATATTTGGGTTCCTTATAATGCTAACCCTCATGGACCCAAAAAAAATTGGTACAAAAATCCCCACCTCTTGTGTTTGATGTAGGTATGGGCTCTCACATGATGTGAGAGATTTGGTGCCTTGATTGTGGATGCATTTCGAGCTTGATGGACAAACCAAATTGATGCATCACTATCAAGGAAGCTTGGTGGGAGGACTACCTTATATTTTGGAGAAATGGATTGGGTACATCATTTTGATAACCATTTCATCCTCTTCTTTAAAATGATTTAAATGTTTATATGCTAGTATAAGTAACCTAGACTCTATCATGTGTTGTTTTGTGCCTATAGTTGAGTTGAGTGGTTGCCTAGTTATGCATGTATCTTTGAAAAACTTTCTTTATATTTTCAAATAGATTTACATGCCTATCCTATGATTCATGTTTTGACTTATATGTCTATCTCATGTTCATATGCATATCCTATTAAACTTGTATTATACATGTACAATTTTTGAGATACATGTTTTGCATATCTTATTTTTTTTGTACTCAATTATTTGTTTGATTGTACATTGTATGTCCTACTTTTAGTGATTCATGCATAACTATATGATATATCACGTTTATGAAAGAGAATCTTCATATGAGTTTGTTTTTGAGCTTTATTGTTCATTTTTATGAATATGTCATTTACATGATTCTTGTACACGCTCATTTTGTTGTTTACTCATGATAGTGTTTTTCATGAGCATTTACGAGTTTTATAGATTTCGAGTGTCAACTCTTATGTATTTAGCATGCTTCATGGAATATAAGATTTGGTTTCATGTTTTGAAGGATGTTTAACTAGTTTTTCAAAAATTACTTTAATTAACTAGTTTTTCAAAAATTAATTTAAACTAGTTATTTATTCTTCATTTGGTAATGTTTTCAATTTGCAACTATTTTCAAATCTTATTTTTAAAAACTTCTATCCTTAAAGGGGCGGATGGTTGGGCAACCATGTCTTGTATGCCTTAATGACTATCTTTTATTATGTGCATGAATAGAGTGGTCGGTATGAATTATACATATAATCTTAATGCTATTTCATTCTTGTATACTCATATTTGTTTCTTATATATGTATGCTTCAAATTTCGATTGGTATCAATTTCAATTGGCATTTTCAATTTCATACATACATATATATGCTTTGATTGTGCTTGTTTTACAATATCTTTACATTCTTAAAGCACAAATTAGGTTTATGTTAAGCTTGATTTTATTCCAAATGTTAATTGGTATCTTTACAAGTTTATACATTAATTTCAACTGGTATTTATTTGATATCAAAATGTACTTTATGTTTCACCTTCAATTGGTATCAAAATCTACTATTGATATTTTAAATTTTTTTTTAAAGTGGTACCAATTTTGTTTTGTCAACTACAGTTTGATTTCACTGATATCAAAATTCATTTTGTTGACTTAAGAAATTTCAAAATTTTATTTTAAATATTATCAAATTTTTGTTTTAAAATAGTTTCAAATTTTGTTGATATTTATTGTCTATATGCAAGGGGAGCTTAACATCTTCTCTATATATAGATTCGTGTTGAGTGTATCTCACATTGAGGAGCTTGATCTCTCTTCTTTACATAATATACGTGCGTAGCGGGAGCTTAACATCTCTGCTTATACATTGTATATTATGCTTTATATGGGTTAGGGTCTAGTCATCCCTTCTCCATGTAATGCATGTATGCAGGGGGAGCTTACTTTACGTCTCTCTTCTTCATGATGTATATCGCATATACATCTTTATTAATTGTTTGTCTTCGCCCCTTTGTTGATGAATTGACAAAAGGGAGAGAAGAATTTTGAGAGTTTATATATGCATGTTTATATCTCTGTTTATTCATATATGTTTGTTTAGTTTATGCGCATTATTGAATATCTTTATGTATATTGACATGCATGAGTTAAGGGGAGTTTTTATGAAGCTTATCTTTAATCCATGCATATATAACTCTATTAGTTTTGTCATCATCAAAAAGGGGGAGATTGTTGGCCCAAAAGCCTATCACTCTGGTTTGAAAAAGAAAAGTCTTAAAATAGAAGAAGAAAATAAGGATTTGTTTTCAAAACTTGATTTGACTTTGCAAGAAAAGGTTGAGATTTCTAATGAAAGGGACTCATTGAAATCCCAACTTGATTTTGCCCTAAAAGAAAATAAAATTTTGAAAAATAAAAATGATTGTGACATTGTTTTGAAGAAAAATGAAGTTCTATCTTCAAAACTTGATTTTGTTTAAAAGAAAATGATTCTTTGAAAAATAAAATTATTTCTATTTCAAAAGAATTGGAATTGATTTCTAATGAAAAAAAATCTTTAAAAAATGATTTAAATTCACATGTTTGCCATGCTTCACCATCTAGTGTTCCTATTGCACGCTCCACCTCTTCCTCTCATACTGAAAATGATATAACCATGTTAAAGAAGAGTGTTGATTGTTTGGGCTCTACTTTGAGCCAATGTGCCATGAACCATACACGATTAGAATCCATGTTTCACAAGAAACATGCTCCTCCTATGCATGCACACAAACCACGACATACACATGCTTCTCACGTTCATACACATAACACTATGTATGTCATGTGTATACTTATACACATTATAGACGTAAGAGTAACCTTGCAAAATTTTGTTATGATAGAATAAATGATACAAATTTTGCAAACAATTTTGTTTGGGTTAGGAAAGGTGCTAACCCCTATGGACCTAATAGAGTATGGGTACTAAAATTTACCCCTATTGTATTTGATATAGGTATGAGCTCTCACTTGACGTGAGAGTATTGGTGCCTTGATGGTGAATGCTTTCGTGCTTGATGGACACTACTTTGGATGCATCACCTTCAAGGAAGTTTGATGGGAGGACTGCTATGGTTTGAAAACTTAGAGATTAGCTCTAATGATTTTGATAACTAACTCTAACTCCTTATTTATGTTTACATGCTCTTAGATTATTGATTTTTAGCATGTCATGTTTTAATGCTCATTGTGATTAAATGCCATGACAATTAGACTTGTGATATACATATGTAGTATTTGAGATACACCTATGTTTATATGGATTATTATTTTTGTATTCTCACTTTAGTTTAGCTATGTTGTATATCCTAATTTAAGACATGTGCATTTACTTAATGATCATATTGGTTTATATTTTTGCACTTCATATTAGTTTTTATTAAAACTTGTGTTTATACTTGTACAACGAATGAGCCACATTTGATTTTTATATATTTGTGCTTAATTGCTCATTTGTACCCATTAGATGTACTAGTATAGCTTAGTTTTGATGATTCTTGCATTTTGACTTGTATTCCCTATTTTTCATACATGTTTTTTATGATATTGTGTTTAGCTTCATATATATGTTAATTTTGTTTAAAACTTTAAATATACATGCTTATCCTTGAGTCACTTGCTTTTCATGCAAATTCGTTTATGGACTCATTTGTGTTCGGGATATGTATATATACTTCTAATTTAGACAAAATATATATATACCTTGAAGCCTATTTAGTTTTGATGATTTTCATGTTTTCATGAATTCATTCTTGTTTTATTCCTTACTTGAAGGACTTCGTACTAGTTTTCAAGATTATCATAAACTAGTTTCGTATTTCTTCATATTGGTAGAGTTTTCAAACATGTTAAACTATTTTCAAACTTATTTTTGAAAACCCCTACAATGCCAAGGGCGGATGGATAGGCGACCATGCCTTGTATGTTCTAATTGAAAATCTTTATAAACAAGTACATGAAAGGGAGGTAGTATGAGTTATACCCTTGATCCTCATCATATTTTCAATTGGTATCACAATTGATACTTTTAAGTTTGTATACTCATATTTGTGTTTACTATATATGTATGCTTCAAACTTCAAATAGTATCAATTTCGATTGATATTTATATTTTCATATATATATATATATATATAATATATATATATATATATATATATTATATATGATTTGATTGTGCATACAATATCTTTACATCTTAAAGCACAAATTATGTTTATGCTAAGCTTGATTTACTCTTTATATATATATATATATATATATATATATGTATATATATATATATATATATATATATATATGATTTGATTGTGCATACAATATCTTTACATCTTAAAGCACAAATTATGTTTATGCTAAGCTTGATTTACTCTTTAATGTCAATTATTTTTCAATTGGTATCTTATACAAGCTTATGCATGATTTATTAGTATTTCATAAAGGGGGAGAAAATGCGTGTTTTATCTTTCAATCGGTTTTATTTTTAAATTGGTATCCTACTCTCATTCTTTATGATGAAAAATACTTTATTTGGTATATGCTAACATTTTTAATATTGGTGTCAAAAATTTAAATTGGTATTATTCTATATTTGGTATCCTTATTGCAAAATGAGTTGTGTTTACCCAAAATTTGGTTTATATTTTCAGTTAATTTTGACTTTCAGTTGGTATCGAGATTTACAATATATATATTTCAATTGGTATCAAAAGCATTTAATGTTTCATTTTCTATTTGTATCAAAAATTTATAAGATATTTTCAATTGATATATTTTGGTATATTAAAAGAAAATTTGTTTATTTTCAATTGGTATCATAAATTGGTATCATAATGTTTCGATATATACATTTATCATAAATTGGTATATTTTCAATTGATATCATAAATTTATTTTCAGTTGGTATCATAATGTTTTAATATGTATTGCTTATATGCAAGGGAAGTTTAACATCTTCTCTATATATATATATATTTATGTTGAGTGTATCTCATATTGAGGAGCTTGACCTCTCTTCTCTATGTCTTATAAGTGTGTAGAGGGAGCTTTACATCTCCTTTTATACATTGTATATTATGTGTTATGTGATTAGGGTTTAGTCATCTCTTTTTCATATAATACATGTATGCAGGGAGAGTTAACTTTACGTCTCTCCTCTTCATGAATGTATATCGCATATACATCCTTCTTATTTGATTTGACAAAAAAGGGGAGAATTTTTTTTTTTTGAGAGTTTATTTATGCCCCTTTGTTGATGAATTGACAAAAATGGGGAGAAGAATTGATGAGTTATATATGCATGTTTATTTCATTTATGCATATTTATTTCATTTCCTTGTTTTATACAAAAAGGACGAGAACAATTTTGAGAGTTTTATACATGCATGTTTATTTTCTTGTTTTATGCATATATATTTTGTTTATACAAAAAGGGAGAGAAGTATTTTTGCAAAAAGGGGAGAAGTATTTGGAAAGTTTATTTATATTTATTTCCTCATTTATGCATATATGTGTTTGGTTGGTTTATGCATTCATTGAATATCTTTATGTTTATTGCTATACATGAGTTAAAGGGGAGCTTCTATGAAGCTTAACTTAAATCCATGCATATATAACTCCATGAGTTTTATCATCATCAAAAAGGGGGAGATTGTTGGCCCAGAGGCCCATCACTTTAGTTTTGATGATGATTAACTCATGCAGTTATAGTTTATTAATAATCTTATATTTAAATAGTTTCAGTGATTGACCAAGATATTAATAGGTATTTAGCTTCAACAAAGGAATTTTAGAGATAGCACATGGTGATTCAAGAGCTCACGCGTTAAGATCGCATCTAGCACTCAGTTAGAGTCAAGCTCGTTGGATCGCGTTTGGATCGAGTTAGCTTGGAGATAAGAAGACTTCGGTTTATGTTTTAGTTTAGTAATTTAGATCTTATGTAAAGGTAGATAGTATTGATATACTCAAGTTCACACACACACACACAAAAGTTTAAAGTTTATTGGTTTTGGTTTTCAGTTTAGCCCGTTTTGATTTTCATGTCAAAATATAGATATATATATATATATATTTATGTATATTGGATTCTATCCATATACAATATACTTTAAAGTTGTTTCAATATCATATTTTTGTATTTAGACAAGTTTTGGAGAAAAAGGTTTTCCATTTAAAAGTCCAAGTTTTTGAAAATACGATTTTTGTTCAAAGGACAAATTTCAATGTCACAAAAATGGTCAAATTGTTTATAATATGTGCTGAACTTTAGTCACACATATTTGATATTCAAAGATCTTAAAGGTACTTATTTTTGTGGAATTTATGTAATTTTATGGGATTTAATTGAAGTTAGAAAGACTAAGTTTTTAATCCCCATATTTGTGACCTAGCCTTCTGCCGGTCAACCGGCCAGTCGATCGATGTGCACAAACGTGCACAGGCCATTTGGCTGGAGGGCCGGTCGACCGGCAGAGAGCTCTGCTCTCTGTATCCAGGCCTCGGTCGACCGGGCGGTCGACCGATGGCACAACGGTCAGAAATCCAACCGTTGGCCGGTCGACCGGGTGGTCGACCGACAGCAAAATATTTCTGTTGTCTTGGCCCAACAGCTAGTTTTTGGAATGGGTTATAAATACCCATCCCTTTGGGCTGTTTTGATCAAGAATTTCAAGAGCAAAAATTCCCATCTTCTAAAGTGTTTTAGCAATAAGTTTTGAAAGAGTTTTTAGGTTAAAAAAGATTTATCTTTATTTGTTTTCAAGGGTTGAAAAAATCAAAGAAAAATAGAGTATTTGGGATATTGATTTTGATCTTTATTTCTATCTTATTCTAGTTATTTTCTAAGTATTTTCTTTATGTTTTGATTTCCAAACACCTTCATTTCTCATACTTGAGCTATTTATCTATCCTTTTTATATGTTCTTGTTTTTTGGTGAGAAAATTGGTTTGTGGTTTGTTGAAACCACCAAGTATTGTAAATCTCTTTACTTTGAGTTTGTGGTATCCCTCTTGAGTAGAGGTGATTGTGGACGTTTTATTGGTATCCCTCTAAGTGTAGAGGTGATTGAGATTGTTGTTTTCGCTAAGTGCCTTATCCCTCTAAGTGTAGAGGTGATTATTGTTTGGCTTAGTGCCTTATCCCTCTAGTGAGAGGTGATAGTTGTCATGCTTTGCCTCTAGTGTACAGTTGTTGTTTGAGAAAGGAGTTGTGTAATCTAAGTTTGTATTATCCAAATCCTCAGTGGAGGTTCCCTGTGTGGGAAGTCCTGTGTGGACGCTATAGTGAAAATCCTTCTGTGTAAAAGTGGGGACGTAGAGCAGTGAATCGAACCTCAAAATATATCTGTGTGTTTACGATTGATCCACTATCTCTTAACTCTCTCTCTTTTAACTTGCATTGTTTCATATTGTTCATATCTTATATGTTTGGTATTGTTTGTGTGCCTCACTAGTGTTCAACTAAGAGAGCTTTACATAGCACCTCAACTCTTATTTAGAGGAATTTAGAGGAGATAGTCCAGAGCCCTTCACCGGGAATTCGGTTACACTCTTTGGTTACATTAAGTGTGTTGTAATTAGTTTTTAATTTTGCATCATTTGTCATTAGATTAGTCATACACCTATTCACCCCCTCTAGGTGTATTTTCAGGAACGAGTGGGGTTTGTTTTGGACAGTCACGTAGGTGGATTCGATTCGCTCATCGTCTTTCATATCTCGTAGTCTTCACTCCGGTTGACGGGCTACTGATTCGCAGTTGAGGACTCTCTCCTCGTGGCGAGCAATAGGAGGGGAGTATGGAGGGTATTTCTCAGGATGTCACCAATGAAGCACTCCTTTTGGAGCTCTGACCTCTTTCTCAGAATAAAGGATAGGTGGTGTGATACCATCACCGGTTTGTACGCCTTGTCGGAGTCCTTCTGGCTTTCTAGGAGGCGTGTTTCCGGGTGGAGAGGAAATGTTCTTCATACAAAGGATCCCTTTTTTTTTTTTGAAGAAATTTCTCAGAGCTTCATCCGGGACCTTTGGGTAGTGGCGTGAACAATAAAGTTATGCCTCCGTAAAGTATTCCCCAATAGGCAGTTCTTTGTTATCTTCAGCATCGAAGACCTGTTTGGTGGGGCTGGATGGAGGGTGATCATCTATATTTCTTTTCAAAAAAAGTACACAGAGAAATGTGACATAATCTTGTAATACTCATGTTAGAGGTATCAAGTAAATTTAAAGTAATGTAATTAATGAAAAGATTTGAAATAAATATTTGTATTTGGAATGAAAATAATTGCATAAATCTTGCCTGGTTTATTTTATCATTTGTGTTGTTTGGAATTGACCATGTCTCCTCGAAGTGCTTGTCCTTAACTCCAAGATATTTGACTTGGCATATAGATGGTTTGGTAGGTTTGTGGTATCCGAGTGTGGGTAGTGTAACACCCTGATTTCAGAATACGTATCTTTTTACTGTTTTCAACGTTTGATCTTTTACGCGTCATTTTATGTACGTTTTTACTTCCGTTTGACATGAAATTTTTATACAAAACTCTGCACTGGACTTAGATTTTGCCTGATATAACTTCAAAATATTTTTATTTATTTTTCCATTTAAATAAAATCTTTCTTTTTTCCCTTTCTTTTTCCTTTCTTTCGCTTTCTAATTTTCTTCCTATTTCATTTTTCTTCATTTCTCTTTTTATATTATTTTCTTAGGTGACATTTGTACCCAACCCCTAATAATTACTTATTTACATTTCCATTTTTTTCTTTTCTTTTTCCTTTTTTTCTTTCTTATCTTTTCTCTGCGTTTTCCCACATTTCTACATACTTCTTGGCTTCTCCAAGAAGCTAATTGTTGTCCCAAAGACCCATCACTCTAATTTTGATGATAATTAACTCATATGTTATAGTACTAATGATCTTTTATTTATTAAGTTTCAGATATTCAATCAAGATCTTAGTCGGTGTTTAGCTTCAATAAAAGATTCGAAGTCAAGTTTTGAAGCTATCACATGTTGATTCAAAGCTCGTGCTTTAAGATCGCATCAAGTACTCTAAGAGGAGTCTAGCTCACGGATCAAGTTTGAATCAAGTCAAGATGAAGAAGAAGATTTTCAAGAAGACTTGAGTCAATAGCTTGTAAGTTTAAGATTTTTGTTTTAGGATAAAATGTAAAAGATAGATTATTGTGGATTGCTCAAGCTCATACACACACAAAAAAAATTATTTGTACATTTTTTTCATAATAAATAAGTTTTAGTTTTGGGTTTAACAATTTTGGTTTTCAATTTCAAGAACACATCTTTCGGTTTCATGAATAGATTTCATCAAAACAAGTTTATATGGTTTATATGTTTATTGGATTTCATCCATATACATTGTTGTTCCATATTATTTAGATAACTTATTTTGATCAGTTTATTTCATGTGTTTAAGTTTTGTATTTATCAAAACTTATTTTGGAGCTTATTGTTAAAAACAAGTATATTTCATTTACTATGTGTATTGGATCATTTCCATACGCACTATACTTCAAATGTATTTTAATATCTTATTTTTGCATTTATACAAGTTTTGGAGAAATCAGTTTTTCATTTAAAAGTTTGATTTTTAGAAAATACGTTTTTTGGTTTAAGCCTTAACTTCTTTACCTCAAAAATAGTTCATATTTTTGTAATATGTATTGATCTGTGATCACACATATTTGTGCTACATAGTATTTCAATGAACTTTTTTTGTGAATTTTATCAGATTTAAAATGAATTTAAAAGGTCTTTAAAAAACCCTTAAAAATGTGTTCTGGGGCTGCTTGCGGTCAACCGACCGGTCGACTGACGTGCACACATGCACGAGCCCAAGGAGCGGTTGACCGACTGGATCAAACCCACTCGGATTTGGCCGGTCGACCAACAGAGAGTTAAACTCTCTGTGGTTTTTGGTACGATCGACCAGGCGGTCGACCGGTAACCCTAACGATTAGAAATCTGACCGTTGGTCGGTTGGCCGGGCAGTCTACCGACATGCCAATTTGGCCCCAACGGCTTGTTTTTGACAGCCTCTATAAATGGGTCATTTGGGCCAGTTTTTGTTAAAATTTTTACAAGTGTATTCAAGTGTTCTTTCACAAAGTTTCTCAAAAAGTTTTAGAGCTTCATTTTCATATCAAAAGAAAGTTTTTTTTTTCCTCAAGAGTGAATCTCTTTAGTTTTCAAAAGTATTTTCTTAAGTTTTCCACTTTAAAATCTATCTAAGTTTTACTCACACAAACTTGAATTATTCATTACTATATCCATCCTCAAGGATTCTTATTGTGAGAGTGTTTGTTGGTGATCATAAGAGAGTGATCACCAAGTGTTCCATCTTTGTATTTGGAGGAGTTATAAAGGTTGCGGCCTCGGCGAGCTTACGGGTTCGCGTGTGTTGTTTTTCCGGGAACAAGTGTGGGACTTGCGGGTCTGTTGAGTTCATGAGCTAGCTCGTTGTAGGTGTTGCAACACGAGTTATCTTGCGGGATCATTTTTAGTGGAAATTATTCATTGCGGTGAAGGCAGGAACGTAGAGCAAGTGGCTCGAACCTCGAAACAATTCTCTCGTGTTTGCGATTGCTCATCTCTCTCTCATCTCACTTGTGATTATATCTTGCATGCTTATTATATTTATGCTCATCTATTACATGCTTGATATTTTTTTGTGTGCTCACAATTATATTTAACCAAGAGAGCTAAAGTAGCACCTCAACTCTTAGTCTAGAGGAATCTTGAGGAGAAGTCCAGAACCCTTCATCGGGAATTCAGCTTCACTCTTTGGTTATAGTTTGTGTGATAGTTTAGTTTGCAGAACAAGTTTTTATTCTGCATTATTTAACATTTGATTAGCACATCACCTATTCACCTCCCTCTAGGTGACTTACACCAACCACTTGGCTTCCCTTGCAAATTTTCCTCTCTAATAACTCTCTCTCTCACTCATTCTTACATCCCAAAAACTGAAATCTACTCTCTCCTCTATTTTCTCTCACTAATCTCTCTCTAAAACTTTTCTCTCTCTAAAAACTCCTCTTACTACACCACCACTATGGCCACCTCCACAACACCCTCTCCTCTCCTAACCTAGTCGACCCTTTTCCCTCTCTCTACATTTTCTCTCACCAACAAATCTAGTTTCTCTCTCTAAATCCTACAATCATTTAACTACCATCATCACCACCACCATAACACCACCTCCTTAGCATGGCCACACCACCCTTTCTCTCCCCATCCCTTCCTCTCTCTAAAATCTCTCTAAAAACTCACTCTCTAGATTTCTCCCTCCCTCTTCCTCCTACTTCAAGCTGCTAGCCACCTAGGCCCCCACCACCTACTCCTCCAGCCACCTCTACCTACCACACTTTCAAATTCCCTTCACTCTCCTCTAAATACAAAATCTTCACTCTCTCTAGATTCTCTCTCTATCACTAACATTCTCTCCCCCTTCCCTCCTATACTTCACGGCCAGCCTCTAGGGCTACACACTTAAATCATGAGGATGATTTCTTACCTCAACAAATGCTTTAGGTAAACCAGTAGAACTCTCATTCTTATTAGAAATATCAGTATTATTATGAGACGTAATAATGTTATCAATATGAGTAATATCTACTATATCGTCATCATGTGAAATATCAATAGAAGGTTTAGATATTGATTCATCAAACCTAACATGCAAAGATTCTTCAATAGTAGATGTTTTCTTATTAGAGATTTATATGCTTTACTATGATTAGAGTAACCAAAAAAAAATACCTTCATTTATCTAGCGTAAAATTTATCTAAAGCATCTTTTATGTTTAAAGGAAACATTTACATCCAAAAACCTTAAAATAAAATTTTTTTTAAATTCTATCAAAGAATAATTCATAACATGTTTTATTCAAAATAGGTCATATAAGAACCCTATTTAAAACATAGCATGCAGTAGTAATTGGCTCAGCCCAAAAGTACTTTGGCAAGGTATTGTTAACAAGTATAGTTCTAGCACATTTTTGCAAAGTCCTATTTTTCCTCTCATCAACACCGTTTTGAGGAGATGCTATAGGAAAAGAAAATTTATGTGTAAAATCAAACTTGTCACAGAAATTTGTAAAAAATTCATTTGTAAATTCTACTCCATGATCAGTTCTGATTGAGACTATGGTTAGAAACTTTTGATTTTGAATTCTTTTACAAAACTTGCAAACTTATCAAAAGTATCATTTTTATTTTTTTAGAAAGATAACCTAAGTAAATCTAAAGTAATCATTGACAATAACCAAAACAATCTACTTTTATTTAAAGAGGGAATACGAGTAGGGCCAAATAAAACTAAATGCAATAATTCTAAAGTTCTATGTTTAGAAACCAAATCTTTTGATTTAAAAAATGATTTAACTTGTTTATTTAATTGATAAGAATAACAAAAATAATCTTTTTTAAAAGATATTTTTGAAAGTCCTTTAACTAAATCAAATTTTGAAAATTTTGAAATTATTTTCATATTTAAATGACCAAATTTTTTATGCCAAAGAGAACAATCATTGTTAGACGGAATTAAATATAAATCATCATTTGAAGATAGACAAGTCATTGATAACTCATACATATTATTATTATTACAAGTTCTTTTAAATAGAATATCTTTCATGTTAGTATCATATATAAGATAAGCATTTTTTTCAAAGACTATTTTATAACCCTTATCACATAATTGACTAATACTTAAAAGGTTGTGTTTTAAACCCCTTACCTAAAGAATATTTTAAATAAGAGGTTTTGATATATTACCAACCATGCCGATACCAATAACATTTCCTTTATTATTGTCTTCGAATGTTATTGTTCTTCCTTTCTTGTTTTGAACAGAAGAAAATAGTTGAAGGTGGCTGATCATGTGTTTGGAACAACCACTATCGAGTATCCATTTATCTTATGAGGTACCTATAAGATAAAATATTTTGTATGGTACCCATTATGATAGGGTCCAAAAAAGATTAGCTTTTGAGAACCCAAATCCAATTGGAATTAGGTTTTCATTTATTAGTATAAACATAATTGCTTGAATTGCAAGCATTATTCATATATGATGTAAGATAGACATTTTTATCAAAAATTTTAAATTCTTAGGAATCCAAATATATTTATACTTTGATCTTTTTGAAAGAGTATTATAATTCTTCTGAACAAAAAGAATTATGAGTAACATATTTATTTTCTTATTAGCATTGTAGTCTTTTCGAATTTCTCTTTAGAAAATCCAAGACCAAAACGATTATTTTGAATCCTTTGAAAATACAATAAATTATTTAATTTTTTTTTTCCTTTATTGAATTTTTGTAACTTTTTTCAAAATTTCTTCATATTTACTCAAAAAACATGAAATATCTTTATCCAAAATAGAAATCCGAGAATTCAAAGATATAGTTTCTTTTTTGAGCAAAACATATTTTTTATCAAAGTCTCATTTTTTCTTTTTAAAGATGAAAAACTTTGTCCAAATCAGATATTTAAGAATTCAAAGAAGATATTTTTGAAATAAGAAACAATTTTCTTCAATAACTTTTTCATTTTCTTTTGTCAAAAATTTATTTTTCAATCTTTCATTTTTGAATTCAAGAAACAATTCATTAAAAGCATCTAATAATTCATCACAATTAGAAACTCTTGTACCTCTTTTTTCGTGAGCCATGAACAAATGTTTGCTGATTCGCTGGCTTCTTCTTCATTAGAGGAAAGAAGCCACTATCATCCCAGGTCGTCTAAAAAACTTTCTTTTTCTTCTTGAATTTCTTGAAATTTCCTTTGGATTTAAGCAATGGGCAATCCTTCTTCATATGACCTGATTTATTACATTTAAAACACAGAGGGTTTCATTAGTATCCTTATTATTTTTAAACTTACTTTATTTCCAGAATTTTCTAAATTTTCTTGAAATCATGGCTATTTTCTTTTCTTCATCATCTGATTTTTTTTTTTTTTTTTGTCTGAAGATGCATGGAAGGCGAGGACTTTTTTCTTGAATTGATGTTGTTGTTCACCTTCTTTATGTTTTCAATTGGACATCATATGCCATCAAGTTTCTAACGAGGTTCTCCAATGATAGCGTTGATAAATCATTGGCTTCTGCTCTGACAGTAGTCTTGTTTTACTTACCAATCTGACATGAATGCATGAAGAATCTTTCTAACTTTTTCTACTTGTGTGCATTCCTTTCTAAGGGTTACTAATGAGTTTGTATATCGTATACCTTGTAATCATTTTCACAATGGTTTCATTCTTTTCATCTTGAATACTTCAAACCCGTGGAAAAGAACAGAAATTTTAGATTCTTTTACTTTGTATTATTCCTTCGTGTGTTACATGTAGCATTTGTCATATTTGATGCACTGATGTGGTCATTGACACACAATTGAATTCTTCTTTATTCAAGGCACAGGAGAGTGCCTTCATCGATTTTGTATCAAGGTTGACGGACTTCCTCTGTTCTTCACTCCATGCGTTATAATTGATACTAGGCTTCACGTATGCAGCTTCCACGATATTCTAAAGTTCGTAATTAATTGATTGTAGGTAAATTTTCATTCTACACTTTCAATAACTGTAGTTTGAACTGTCAAAAAGTGGTGGTCGTTGTGTGGAATGCCCTCCTTAAATTGGGATGAAGGAAAATCTGCTGTCATATTTGTTTCATGCTCTGATACCAGATGTAGAATCTAAAACTATGGCAACACAAACGCTAGAAAGGGTAAATAGTATTTTAAAAAATTCTAAACAAGAAATGTAAATAACTTGCAAGAATATAAACATGCACAGAATAAATTTCAGAAAATGCAAATGCAAACACAAAAATTTTATTCTGGTTCGGTCCTCTTGACCTACATCCAGTCTCCAATTAACCCATTTGAAATTTTCTTTAATCTGATTTTGAAAACCTCAAAATCAAAACAGTACCCACTTGAAACTCCTTCGTAAAATCTGTATACATCTTCTTAACACCAAAAAAGACCTTCCCTTGAATGAATACAAATTGTCTTATATGTCTTGTTTTTTGTATGGAAGTGAACCTACAAGATCGTATTGGGAAACTCAGTTTTTCTTCACGATAGTTTGAAATTTGGTGAGAACATTGAAAATAGAGAATTTTCTGAAGGTCACAAATTTCAAAATCTATTTGACTGAAAATTATGTGAATAAGAGTTGTGTAAAACTCCTAAAGTCATTTACTAATCTGTAAACTTTTTAAATAAGGAAACAGTTGTAAGAAGTTATAGTCGACTAGCAAGATATTATAGTCCACTAATCTGACAAAATTAGAGAACTAAACTTTCTATTAAACTCATGTACTCGACTGAGTTTTTAAATTAGTCGACTACAATATGAATGAAGTGTGTAAATAAGAAAAGTATACTAGGGTTAGTCGACTAAGCCGAGGATGAAGTCGACTAAGGTTGTGTATAAGTGCGTGTTCAAGGATTTGTACATTATTTTAAAAATATAGAAAAATTACAAAAAAGAAAATAAAAAACCTTCTATGATCTTGTATTTCATTAGCTCCATGTTTAAGTCATGTCTTCAAAGAGATTTGTTAAAAAGATCTGCAAGATAAGTATGAGTATAAGATATGATATATACAAGTTTGTTATCATCAAAACATTGAATTAAAAAACATGTAATAAACATGTAGGGGTAAGTTCCAACACGGAAGGCTGAGGGGGAGGTGATCTAAGATTTGCTAGATATTTAAGTAATATTTTAATTTATTATAAATTAAACAGTTCAGGTCTAATCAGGTATGATTCAAGTAAAACCATATTCGGCCCATTTACTAATAGAGTAAACGGGTTTGGGTCCTATTCGGGTCTGCGGTTATAGAAATCAAAGCAGACCCGTCTACTCGAGTTTGGTTCGGGTCTGATTCAGGTCCAACCCCGACCCATTGATAGGCCTAGCTACAATGATACTCATATCTCTAATATTATGTTTAACTATGAAGACTATAGTTTTTTTATACTTAAAAGAAATTACAAATACAATTATATAAAGTTATGAACAATTCTTTCTTATGTAGACCAGTAAAAAACCAAATTCTACCCAACTATGAATTGAATTACTATTAGAACAATACAACCAAATACCTTATTAATTTACTAATTACCAATTATACTCTCTCAAATTCGTGATGGTGACATCGAGAGTTTGCTTAACGAGGAAACTAAAAAATAAATGTTGAAATTGTTGAAGTGTTAAATAGTTGAAAATTCTAGCGTCCTAAATAATGAAAAAAGGTTTATTCTAAATAATATTATTTCATCGGCAATTTTAATAACATACATATTTTTTGAACTTTTAAACTGTAGGAAAGCTTGAAGCTTTTCTCAAGATCACCTCATTAAAAATTCATTTGATAACTAAACAAGCTGAGATCAACATAACTTTAAGATCGATCAATTAAATAATTGAACGAATATGAGTATACTTGGTTTGGGCTTAAGTTGATTGCAAGTCCTCCAGTGATGTGAGAGAAATCTAATCGTAGTTTCATTAGAATTAGGATTAGACAAGGGTTTTAGATTTTTGACTCTCTCATACTATGGATCTGTTTGTTTCGCCGCAAAACGTCACAAATCGTAAATCGTTAAATTTCTTTTTCATTTTCTACTGTTTGTTTCGCTGAAAAACAATTTATAAAATGCAACTCTCATTTTCTCACTTGCAGTTGCTATATTTAAATTTGTGGTCATGAAAATCTTACTTTTACACCCACATTTTTCCACTTGCAGTTGCTACAGTTAATTTTGTGGTCATGTAAATCCTACTTGTATTACACTTATAGTTCAAAGCAGTTACTTGACAATCAATATATAATTTAATATTATTAAATATTTAATATTTTTAATAGCGTTCAATTTCTTATTTAATTGTTTTATATTTTAATCTTTAGTTTTTTATTATTTTTAATATTGTTTTATTATTTAATATTTTACTATTTTAATTTAATATTTTTATTTAATATTATTATTTAATACTTTATTATTTTATTAATATTTATACCAATTTTTTATTATTTTATTTGAGGAAATATTTTATCAATATAAACAATTATATTTTAATATAAATTACTATATTTTTATTTATTTTTTAATATAAATAATTACTTTATTAATATTATAATATACTTTAGTATTATATTTATATTTTATTATGTTAATATTGTAATAATAATTCATTATAATAATAATTTATTATTAATTATAATTATATTTTACTTTGTTAATAATATTACAATAATATTATAAAAAATTAATATTATAATAATATTCAAGTATTTTTTTAATAATATATTATAACTATATTTTCTTAATTTTCTTAAGATTTTTTAATATTTATGCTTTATTAGTATTCTTAAAATTTTATTAATGTTCTTTAGGTTTTTTTAAATTTATATTATTTATTTAGTTAATATTTTAGTAATATTTTACTAATTATACTAATATTTTATTAATATTATTTTTATAAATAAATATTAATATTATTAATATTTTCTCAAATTTATTAATACAAGCAATAGTAGTTTTAATTTAATAGTATTTATAATATTTAAATCACTGCTACAGTTAATTTTGTGGTCAACTTTTTCACTTACACTTTTACATTATCAAACCAAACATCGTAAAACACAATATATTTTCTATTTACACTTTCACTTTACCAACCAAACACCATAAAACACAATATACTTTCTCATTTATACTTTCACTTTATCAACTAAACACCATAAAACACAATATATTTTCCCTGCTACAGTTCACATTTTTCATTTTCATTTTACGACTTACGACTTGCGACATTTTGCGGCAAAACAAACAGGCCCTATATTTAAATAGCCATAATATTTTATTTGTTCAAAATTTTCTATGAAGCTGTGAATTTCATTTCCAAGTTTTTGAAAAAAATAAATCATTAAAATGAAAATAACAAACCGACCAACTTTGGACCCGTGGGCAGAAGTTGGTTGTTTTTCATAATAAAATAAATTAATCAAAGTTTATAGATAAGAAATAATTCGCTACAAGCCACCCACTTTACATCATAATTATAAAAAAAACTCAACGTCATAATTTGATTCGCTACAGTCTCATCCACGTCAACAAAAACTGATTCCTCTCAACCACCGCTTGTTTATATATTTTCATTTTCTGTTTTATCCTTCCCCATTGCACCTGACATTGGTCACCCTTCAACATTGACCCGACACAAAGTAATTCGCGGGTCGATCTGCGCGGTCAGATTGCTGTGGGTTTGGAAAGAATAGGGTGGAGCCCCTGGATTTTTTTTTGATCGACCTTTTTGCAGATCTTGTCTTGTTCATACTCACGATGAGTTCTGTAAGAACTGACTCAGAAATGTGGCATTTTGTGAGGACTGCGATTATGGTCACACCAAAAATAAGGAAATTTGTGAGCACTGCGATCATGGCCGCAGTCCTTATAAAGACTCAAATATAGGATATTTTTGTGAATACTGCGATCATGATCGCAGTCCTAATAAATGCAATCATGGTCTCAATCATATAAACACTCAGAAGCATGACACTTTTATGAGGTCATCGTAGTACTTATAAATAATACATTTTATAAACACTGCGAACATGATCACAATTCTCAAAAATAAGGCTGCGATCATTTTTTGAGGACTGCTATCATTATCGCAATCCTCAGAGATAAGACATTTTTGTGAGGACTGCGATCATAATTGCAGTCTTTTATACTGTGATCATTTTGTGAGGATTGTGATCATAGTCATAGTTCTCAGAAATATGACATTTTTTAAGCGGTCCATTTTTTTTGAAGCGATTACTTAGGGATATTTTTGTCTTTCGCTGTTGATGAGCATATCAGTGCTTGACACGTGAGCACTGTAACGCCCCGATCCCGCAGGTACGGGGACGTTATGGCGACGTACATACGCGAGGTGAAAACAACCTCACGCGTACGTTAAGCCTCAGTACAGGACATAACCTCAATATACACAGGAGTTCCAGCAGGACATAAGTACAAGAATACCTGCAGAAAGGGTGAGCGATCATAACAGATATATAAACAGGGATAAATAAGATAACAGGAACAAAGCACAAAGATACCTATAAAGGAATCCCGATGGTAAAGTCTACTATGTGAATCCAAGGAACTAGCTGCCCGAACGATAACTCGGATCTCCAACCTGGGCACGCAAACCCAGGTCGTCAGAAAGTGTGATGGACATAAACGTGTAGATGAAGTATGCAACATAACCATACTATGGTGTGGTGTCTAGGCAGCATATAAGCAATGCAAAACAGAATATATGCAATACATCGTATACATGTGCATGAGTAGTATGTCACCCAGAAAACGTAACATGTACCAGGTAAAGTAACGATCATACCGGTAACATGATAGCGGATGAATGATCAGGAACAGTAACAAGTACAATTATACAATAGTAAACATGTATCAGGTAAGTCATGTTCTTTATACAATAGTAGCATTCAGTACCACCTGGTATTTTAATCAATCTCTTCCAGTGTCCATACCACTGGCAGTTCATACTGGAGCCCGCACTCCAGCCGAACCCATCCGGACATAGCCTACGGGTACCATTCTCCAAACGAGAGAGTGACCAAATAACAAGTGTTCCCGATGTCACTATTGTGTATACTGTTTTATTATGTTAATTGGAAACCCATGGTCGAGGAGCTCTTATCGGGTAGGTGTATCCCGTGCATACCCGGGATCACGGCCTTAAACAAACCCCTGCTGCTGAGACGAGGGCCCTCCGCTAAGAGGGGAGCATGAATCAAGTAACGGGAGCTCATGGAGCTATACAATCGTTAGGTAGCACTACCATCCCCTACAGTGGGAGAACAATATGGATCCAGTACATCACCCGATAAGATCTAATCAACCGTCAAGTCTCCCCCATACCCAAGTTAGCTTTATGCTCTGATATGTCAAGTATACAATGTAACAAGAATAATTACAGTACATGATACGGGTAACATGATAACAGGACCTGAGCTCTGTTGATATGTTAATTGGAAATCCATAGTCGAGGAGCTCTTATCGGGTAGGTGTATCCCGTGCATACCCGGGATCACGGCCTTAAACAAACCCCTGGCTGCTGAGACCAGGGCCCCCGCTAAGAGGGGAGCATGAATCAAGTAATGGGAGCTCATGGAGCTATACAATCGGTAGGTAGCACTACCATCCCCTGCAGTGGGAGAACAATATGGATCCAGTACATCACCCGATAAGATCTAATTAACCATCAAGTCTCCCCCATACCTAAGTTAGCTTTATGATCTGATATGTCAAGTATACAATGTAACAAGAATAATTACAGTACATGATACGGGTAACATGATAACAGGACCTGAGCTCTGTTGATAACATAGAACAATATAACGGGAAATGGGAATAATATAACGGGAAACGAGAACAATAGATGTGGGATTCTAGAGGTGGCCCCCGTGGCTTGGATCCACGTGGCACTTAGTTCCATACATCGCATATCAACAGCACGCATGTCCAGTACATGAATAACAATATCAGTGACTGGCAACAATCATATAACGGAATACGGGGATAACAAGGAACAATAATGCATGGAATATGTACGGTGATCTATATGACAAGAATATAAACATAAGCCATGCATGTATACTGGTGAATATATATCACAGTGCTTCATGAACATGCAATACTAGTGTCAAGTGGAGCCGTGATGTGTAAACATGGCATAACTGAGTACCGAGCATCCATGTACGATGATATCAATGTATGAAATGTGGGTAGCCAGTGGATTGGTGTAACCGTGTCCCACTACTAGTGTACAAGGTATCCGTATAGCAGATCTCCATAACACGCAATAGTAGTGCCAGTGTATCCGTATATCAGTGATTTCAGAACATGCAATAACAGTGTTGGTGTCTAGTGCGTTCAGTGCCTTAGACTGTCTATGGGACGGTGATCCTAGCACATGACATATCAATCGCGTATCCATGGAACAGAGGTCATGAACATGAAATGACAGTATCCTGTGGAGTGTATCAGAGGTTGACATGAGATCACTGGTCGAGTGTAGTGGTGGGTCTGTACGGTGACTGTGTCATAGTGATAGTATAAATGTAGCATTAACGAAGTCACAATGGCAAATGATGTGAGAAATGTAACTACACCACGGGAAATAGATACACTCATCTCTTTCTCTTACGTATATGTTATAGCCGTCTCTATCATGAAGTATCGATTCAGTACCATGTATCGTGATTTATCCATATTTACAATTTATGAACGAAAGCAATCACTCAATCTATCATGAATAAATGTAATTTATGAAATGAAAATACTCACAAACTAGCCATGAGAAGGTAGCTCTCTTTCCCACGATCGCAACGGATCCAGAATCGTCCAAATCGGAGTCCGGATGCTCCAGATATCGCCCGAATACGAAAAGTAATAGAAACGGGTTAAATATGTAAATAAAAATATTTCAAATGCAAATACTGAAATGTACAGGGGTTTTCTGAAAAATTACCTTTATTTCATTTGGATGCGGGTAGACGGATTAACGGGTCGGGTTTAGATCCAAACCCAAACCCAATTAACTTAAGTCTAAAGGGTTACCGGGTTATAGGGTTATAGGGTTTCAAAACCAACCAATAGAGTTAATGGTTCAGGTCTCCACCCGAACCCATAAAAATGTAACAGTGACGGCAGCAGGAGCTGTGCTGCCGCGCTCCTGTGTCTGGCCGGCGGCACAACTCGCCGGCGGCCGGTCTGCTCTGCCGGCGGGAACTCCCAGGGGAAGAGAGAGAGGAACGGAGAGATGGAGAGAAGAAGAGGAACTGGAAAGAAGAAAAAAAAATAAAGAAAGAAGAAGAAGAAGTACAGTAAAAGAAGAAGAAGAAGAAGAAGAAAAGAAGAGGAGGGGAAAAAGAAGGAGGAGGAAGAGGGGTTGGCGTCGGTGGCGCCGGTCGGGCTGGGGCGCGGCCGGCGGCGCCGCCTGCAGCGGCCGGCGGCGCCTGGGCCAAGCCTGGCCGCGTGCAACAGTCAGGGCCCCCCTTGTTGGTGGGTGAGAGGGAGAGATAGTGAGAGAAATTAGAGAGAGAGTTAGGGAGAGGGAGAGACAATTGTTTGAAAGAGAGAGAGAGGGAGATATTTAAGTAGGGAAGACAGAGAGAGGGCGGTTGGGTTAGGCGGTGGGAAATTTGGAGAAGATTAGAGAAAGAGGAAGGGGAAAAAGATAAAAAGAAAAAAAGTTTTTATATTAGTTAATTAATATTATAATTGGGTCAAAAATCGACTAACTCTGAACGGTACCCAAAAATTACAGAAAAATAGAGAATATTAGCCTGAGCCCTAAGATGCAAACGGTTTTGCAAAAATTCCATCCGATTTGCAAATTGAAAATCCCGGAGTGTCTCACACCGATATCGGGCGACACCGGTTTGGCCGGATTTTCGATAAATTCAGAAAATCCCCAAAATACCCTAACGTAGAGAATACAATTCTAAGACACATGGTGAAAGCGGATTTGCAAAATACAACGCCGTTTGTGAAATAAAAATCGTAAAGCCGATTATCGGTATCGGTCGACACCGACTACGGAGATTTTCCAAAATAATCTAGAAAAATTCCAGAAAATCCTGAAAAATCTAAAATATTAGAACATAATTTTGGAAACTGAAATCAGCTCAATCGGACGACCACAGAGGTCAAATCAATATTATACGTCATATCACGTACTGATACTGTGATACGTACATCAGGGATCAGGGGATTACAAGCACACATCCTTACTTTAAAAAAAGAAGTGGTTAAAGGGAACAAAATTATGAAGCTACAGTTTGACAAAGGGGTGTATATAGGGGTGGCAGACGGGTCGTGACCCGCCAGACCCGACCCGAAGTTAGCGGGTCTGGGTTTGGGCTAATCGGGTTTGGGACGTAATCGGGTTGACCCGCCTGACCCGATTATTAAATAGGTCGGGTCGACCCGAACCCGCCAAACCCGATTATTTCTCTCTCCTCCTCGCCTCCTCCCCTTGATCTCCTCCTCTGCCGCCCCCGCCTCCTCCCCTTCGCCTAAATCAAATTGTCAAAAAATATGCGTAATACCAGTTTTGAACCCTTGACCTCTAGTGTGTGGAGTTTACTGTGATGACTAACTATACCACCCAACAATTTGCTAACAAAGTGTAAAGAAATTGTATTTAAATTTAATAATCGGTCAAATGGGTCGGATCGGGTCAACCCGACTAAGAATGGGTCGGGTCTGGGTCTGAATTTTTGACCCGTATAATAATCGGGTCGGGTCGAGCAGTAATCGGGTTGAGTCGACCCGACCCGACCCAATTTGTCACCCCTAGGTGTATCACAAATGCCCCATAAATAAAACTAAAAAAGAGATTTTTTTAAACAGTTATTTAGGAATTAAAGAAGAAAGGAAATAAAAATTAAAAAAAAAAATAGAGGGAAAAAAAACCGAAATAAAGAGGTAACAGAAAAGTAAAAAGGACTGAGGTTCCTTCCAATCTTGCCAAAGTTGTGAACCTGTATCCCTGTCCCAATGCAAGGAGACAACCCAATCTCATCCAAAAACATTATCAGATCATTCCGATTCCGCCATTTTTCTAAATCAAAATCGCTCTCTTTCTCCTTGCCTCCTCCCGCCCATTTGTCCTCTGCTCCGAATATGCTGCCGATCCCTCTCCGATCCCATCTCAAACTCGCCGCCGGTCTGATGCAATCTTCACGAATAAAAATGGCGTCCAAAACCCTTTCTCTAACCCTAATCCCAACCCTACCAGAAAGAATCGAGCGAGATGAGAGGCTCAGCCCGCGCGATGCCAATGCGGTGATCGTGGCGCTGGATGCGACGAGGGACCGCAACGAGCACGAGCTCCGCCTCACGATGACCGGGATCAGGATGAGAGGCGACATTCTTCGCGGCGGCGACTCGCTGCTCGTCTTCGGGGTCGTTCACACCATTACAAACCCTAGTGAGCTTTTCGCACCTTTTTGTTCTTCAACTTCGAAGATACTTTGCGATTCTCTATTTTTTTTTATTGCCTCAATTTGAATTGAGGTGTTCATTAGTGGAAAGTTTGGTTTTTAGTATCAGTGTGGTGAAGTCATAGATTGATTTAGTTTCTATCTTTAAGGAAAACTGGAGTTCTGGGAATCACTTAAAGATTTTCATAATGCTTTTGCAATGAGAATTCTGCAATGTACAAGTTGGACATGTGAACATGCTGTTGATACAAATGCGCAAAGATTTTCTAGCTTCATCATTGTTGCATTTCCTGTATATGCGAATAGTAATTTCCCTTAGCCAATTAGTCATATATAACTAGATAACACTCGTGCTTTTCTACTCTTGTGGTTTGCATTAATGACCTTATATTATTCGTTTGTTTGCTTGATTAGTGGGGTACCCAATGAAGGCAAGCACTGATTCCTTTGTGGGAACCAGTTCTCGATTATTGGAAGAGGTAGTCTTGAAGAAAGTTGATATGTATGAAAGCATGCTCGCACAGATTGCTGAAAGATGCAAAGAGGAGAGGGTAACTTGCAATGATTTCTTCACCACTTTTGCAATGCAATGCAATTTATAAATTTCCAAGAACGTCTATCTTTGCCATGCATTAGTGATCTACTAGAAGTTAATGTAGGATCTGGCTTGAACTTCCGCATATTATGCATAGAGTAATACATGCTTATCATCCCCCCTCTCATGAAAGTATCTTGCATCTTGTACTCTTTGATTTGCAGGCTTGAATTTTACCTAGAGGGTTATTCTCTTTGAGACTAGTTTACCACAGCTAAAAGATAGATATCACACGCTTAACTAGTAAATAAGAATGGGAGTGCTACTGTTTATTCAGTCATATAAACAAAGAGGCACATTTAAATTTTTTTAATAAAATAAAAAGAAGATGGACAATTCATAAACACAGCTCCACCCTGTCTGATTGACTTGATCCAATACATATTTTTTCTGTACTCTCTTTTTGCAATATACAATACATTCCTACAGACCTTTAAGTATCATCGTTGTAAAAAGCCCGCAAAATCCCCACTTAATCTCCACTTTCATTATGTCCACTTTGGGACATTTTAGCCCCCGTTTCAAGATTTAGAAGGTTTTGACATTCTAAGTATCATCTTCTTATGTTGTAGTTTCACATGAATAAATCAATATTGAAAATAGTGATTGCGTAAAGCGTTGCACTCCACCCCTTATAGCTAAAAACATAAATAGCGTAACATAAAGGGTAAGCTACATGGTTTTTTTTATTTTTTATATGAAATATATCATATAGTCCTAAAATAAAGATAATAAATAGGAAAATGTTCTTAAGATATTAAAAAAAACTTAAAAACCACCACCACATATATTTTTTAATATATAAACAACACTAGAACGACACCACCTATATAAAAATAAGAAAAAAAATTGATAAAATCAATATTAACCCATGATGACCAAAACCCAACAAAACATCCAATATCTAACACAAAATAATATAACAAAACAACTCACGCATGGCTTACCATTGTTCATTGTTGCATGGAAGGGGAAAGTAGTTGTTGAGGCTTTGTAACCAGCACTTGCCAATGTCGATTGAGGCTCACGAGTATTAATCAATGCAAAGAGGGTTCATTGTCAAAGATCGAGGTCTTTGGTAAAAGATTAGCACTTGTTGTCAAAGGATAGAACACGCTAATGGATCATGGAGGTTTTATTTGCAATTTCTCACCACTGAAGATGATCACTCGAGAGAGACAAATGCTTACTAGCTAATTCAACGTGTTAACATAAGTTTTCCCTATTACTTGTATAACAATGCATCTACATGCACATATGACTATGCATGAACATGCAAGGCAAATAATTTAAATGAAGATTTTTACATGAATTGATGTTCTTTAATGCCACATTGAAAATCAATGTGGCAACCCTAGAGGGAGGGTGAATAGGGTTTGCAATCAATTTAAACAGTCAATATCCAATTTTGATTGGATGAAGCAATATAGCTATAACAATAAATAAACCATACCAATTAATAGCAATAAAGCAAATAAAAGAGGGAAAGTAAGAGAGACAGAGCAATGGAGAGTTGACACATGATTTATAGTAGTTCGGCTGCCAACCGGCCTAGTCCATTACCTAGAGGCTCTTCTCTAAGATTTCAACTAAATCTTCAATTGATTACTTCCTTTCCTGGTAGAAGCATAGACCTTTACATCGACTTCCTTTTTCGGTAGAAGCTTAGACCTTTATAATTGTTTTCTTTGCGGGTAGAAGTATAGACCTTACCGACTTTCTTTACGGGTAAAAGCCTAAACCTTGCACCAATCCACTTTACCAAGTTGTTGAATTTTCTCACAACAAGTTTTTCACAAGTCGAGTTTGTTCTTTAACAAGATGAAAATCACTTAAGCACAAATCACAAAGAACAATTACAACTTTGAGGCTTTATTAGTAAGAAGAATAAAGATCAAGTTTAGCTTGACACTATAGAACTAGATGAATGAATGGACAAGATGAAAACGTTAGATCTACAATCTTTGAGTGCTTTGAAAATGATTGAGAGAGAAGTATGAAAGTATGAAACAATTTCTCAATTAAAAAGAATTTGAAAGCACAAGAATATCACCCTTGAATATTTAGAAAGAATAAGAAAAAATAAGCTCTTCAAAATATTTGCTCAAGATTTTTTTTTGAATGTGAGTTTTTGTTCAAGTTAGTTTTTCAGAGAGTAGATCAAACTAGTATTTATATGTAGAAGAAGATAATGTTAGATGAAAACAAGTTCATCCCAAAAAATGAAGTTCAAATCTTCTCACAATTCGAATATGTACATATTCGATTTACCGCTAGAAAGCTTTGGTTGATCCGTTTTCTCAAAGAACAAAAGCCAACTTCAAAAGCATCTTGCAGTGGTCGACCCAGTAGTCGATCCATTTACAAAGAGAAAATTGCAACAGTTAAAAAGTTCTCTACTATTTGTTTGACTTGACTTTTAATCAAATAAAGAATTGAAAAACATTTTCAAAAGTTTTCTCACTTTTTCAAATTTGCGAAAATCAGATCAACTCAGTGTGTGATGGCAGAAAAATTTTAAACTAGATTTCTGCAGTTGGGCAGTCGACCTAGCAGTCGATCCGATCCCAACACAGTTGGGGGTACAACTCTTGGATCAGCGGACGAAGCGACGGATGCTTTGGCGATCGATTCGAGTCTAACTTAAGAACACTTTGGTGGACGAAGCAGCAGACGAAGTGGCGGTCGATTCGTGCGGATCTCAAACCACTATGCCTGCTTCGGGTCGATCGCAAAGAACGCGCGGTTGATCCGTTTACAATGCTTCTGCTGTCATGTAATTCAATGCATAAATGGGTCGACCCGAATGTTCCAACGATTGATTCAGAAACCCAACTCACCAAACATGATTTAAATTCTTTTGAAAAAATATGAAATAATTTGCATAAATTTCAATAGGCAGAAAATCAAGTAAATAGGCCCAAATTAATATTTTTAATTCAATTTCAAAGCTTTCGGGCATTTTAACAAAACTTGAGAGAAATCATACCTAAATTCAAATTCAAATGTACATGCACAAGTATGAATATGCAATCTAGTGTCAAATTAATTCTTGCCTTACTTCTTCTTACATTACATGGTAATTTTTAATAGATATAGTAATTTTTGGCCCATCACTCTAGCTCCATTGATTTGCCTTGATAAATTGAGTAATTTGAGCTATATATTTGCCACCACCTCCTTATATGATTTTGCAATATGAGCTCTAATCCATCCAACTTCCATCCAAGTGCTTTGACCTAAATTAAATAAAAAAAAGAAACTGAAATATGAGTTGTTAGTGCATAAGTAGCTTAATGAGTGGTCATCATCATACTGAAACACAATAGGGTTGGGAATAAACAATCATTTTTCACTTGCCAAGTGTTGATGCTAACGATTTCCTTTCTTATTTGTTGTCTTGGCTTGAACTTTGGACCACCACCACCACCACCACCACCTTTAAACCTTTTCCCATCAAAATGAGGTTGGCTGAAGGAAAACTTTTCAGGATAATTTATCTTTGGTGTAGAGGTGATTGGATGATTGAAGCAATAAGATGGCATATGACTTTTGAAGAGTGAGTTGGAGGGAGTCTGATAGAGAAATAGAGCTGACCAGCTCATGATTAAAGTTATCTGAATTGGTTAGAGCATACTTCCCAATTGTGTTATGATCTGATGATTGTTGTTATAGTATATGCCTACACAAAAGCTGAGATTGTTGTGAACAACGATGTCCGCCTTGTTATCAGTTGAGTGCCCTCCAGGGCTTGTAATTCCATCTTTTCCTTTTTTAGTTGCCTTCACCTCGAAAAGTGCACCAATTTGTGGGCTGATATTGGTCAGATGGCAGTGAGAAATAAAAATGTGCTATTCCTTTTGTGGGAGAAGGCTAATTGGCCAGGTTCCTTCTGATTAAATGATTATGGTGACTAATAAAATAGAAGTAATTACATATGCAAATGCTCTTTGAAATGCCAGTACTTCTGTTATAACCTGTCACAGATAGAGCTCCATTGACAGGTGAGAGGCCATAGGATATGTTGGATGACTAGTCGTAGAATAATAGCAGTCCATTTAGAATGTAATGGAAACACATTCAGCAATTGTTTATGGGCAGGTACAGGTTTGGTGTTTGCAGTCTGGACAATGTATAAATGTATAAATGTTTTTGATTTCTAAGAAATTTGTAAGCTATTTCACATACTATTTACTTTATCTTTAATATTGATTTCTGTGCGAATTTTTATAAACAATTAATAATTTATTCTTTTGTATATCAAGCCCTTGTAGAAAGTTAGAATATTTAATAATGCAATTAAAAGTCAATAGGAAAGACGACAAAAAAACATTCCATGACACATCTAAACACGACCCTCCCTCTGCAGTTAATAGTAGAGATAAACTAATTAAATGCAAAAGTCAACCTGACATTTGCCTAGGGGTGTCAAATGGGTCGGGCCGGCCCGGCAACCTGCACGAGGACAACCCGACCAACGAAGGACCCAGGCCAAACCCGGCCCGGGTCCGGGGAAAGTTAGGGCCGACTCTGGGTCCGCTAAAGGTGGCCCAGGGCACGGCGGGCCGTGCCAGGGCCTGGCCCAAATAAAGCCTCTCAACGGCTATAATAGCCATTGGGCTGACCAGGCTGGGCAACCCAACGCTATTATAGCCATTGGGAGGGACGGCGGGGGTGTTTCTACAAATTTTTTTGCAGAAACCCCGCCTCTATCCCAACGACTATTATAGCCATTGGGGGGTTATTTGCAAAATTTTTTTTGTAAATACCCCCCAAACGGGTATATGCTTCTTTTTTTTTTAGTTTTTTGCAAAAAAATTGCAAAAAAAATACTCTCTCTATAAATACTTCAAGTTTCCCACTCCATTTCATCACAACAAAAACTACTTTTCATCCCAAAAACTACTTTTCATCTTCTTAAGGCTCACAAGCTCACTTTCTCTCTACAAGCTCTACACGCTCTCTTTACAAGCTCTCTCTACAAGCTTATATAGCTCTCAAGCCTCAAGCTCAAGTTCTCAAGCTCTACAAGCTCTTAATTCGGTATTTATATTCTTATAAAATTAGAAACTAGCTAAAAAATGGATGCCAATTCTAGTCAAGCTGGATCTAGTCAAGCTTTTGGTTCTAGATTTCATGGTAATTTTAATATTAGTAATGATACGTGGGAAGCCCTAAATTTGCCACTAGACAACACTCCATAAATTCCATTCACACACCTTACACCATATACAGATTTTAATGCTTCTTCTGATATACCTAGCACTGTTCCTCATATATCTATTAGTTCCTCCAGGTATCAACTACCTCCACAACTCTTAGATCTGGAGTATGAAAATATTTTGATAAAATAACTGTTAATGGAGTTAGGAGGGCTCAATGCAAGTTGTGTCCAGATGTTTCATATTCTTTTCTCAAAAATGCGAGAAGTGTCCCACTTGCCCAATATATTAAGAGCAAACACCCGAACACCAATCACGACTAACCCAAAGTTTTTAGCATTTTGGGTGGCACAATAGGCACTGTTAGTTATAATCGTGCAACATGTAAAACAAATTTAGCGAAATATCTTATTCAGTCAGAACAACCTTTTAGTATGACTGAAGACGATGTATTTATAGATTATATAGAACCACTCATAATCCTGATTATGAGCCGATCAATAGGAATACTATAAGATCAGAAATGTTTAAAGTATTTGAAGAACAAAACAAAATATTAGTTGCAGTTTTATCATCTTTGCCCCATAAAATTGCACTCATTTCTGATTGTTGGGAAGCTCTTAACGACTATCATTATATTATTATTACTGTACATTTTATTGATTCTAATTGAGTTTTAAATAAAAGAATTATCGATTTTAAAAAATTATTTATCCTCATAATGATTTAAATCTTAGTAATGTTATGATACGTGTTATTAGAAAATATAAAATTAATTCTAAAATTTTTACTGTTTCATTTGATAATGCTAGCGAAAATACTGCAGCAATTGAGATTTTGAAAAATAATTAAAAACCCGTTTTGAATAGAATTTTTTTCATATTCGATGCGTTTGTCATATTATTAACTTGTGTGTAGTATACAAGATGGTTTGAAAATAATTAATAATTATATTCAAAAATTAAGAGATAATATTATTTTATTAAAAGTAGCGGCCCAAGAAGACAAACCTTCAGACAAATTTGTTCTGGCTCAGCGTTACCTGCTAAAAAATTACCTCAAGATGTAAGAACTCATTGGAACTCAAGATATAATATGTTGAGTAAAACGATTCCTTACAAAGAGGCAATAAATAAGTTCATTGCTGAAAATTCCCTAACTGTTTTATTTCCGATCAGGAATGGGATATTTGTCAATGGATTTGTGATTTTTTAAAAGATTTGAAAGAATAACAAAATTATTTTCTGATATTTATTATTCAATGACAAATTTAGTATTTTTATGAGTTAACTGAAATAAGTAAAATATTTTCTGAATGTAGAAATATTGATTCTATTCGAGATATTATTGCTCCCACGGAAAAAAATTTAATAAATATTTTAAAGAATTTCCTTATCTTTTATTTTGCTGCTATTGTGGATCCTAGGATTAAATTTAATGGTTGTAAATTTTTACTTGAAAATTTTTATGAAAGGATGAGGATAGTTCTGTCTAATGTGGCCATATATTGATTCTTCTATAAATAAGTTATCTGATTTTTATGAAATTATTTACGGAAATAAACAATCTTCTTCATGTCAAATTTCTTCAGCCTCTAGTAGTTGAAGTTCATTATTTTCTAGTTTTTTATCAGCTTTCAAAAAATCTAGAACTTTTGAATCTTTAAACGAACTTCATTATTATATCCAACTTGCTGTGACTCCTGAGATCGATCAAGACTTAGGATTTGAAAATTTTGATATTTTGGCATGTTGGAAATCATAGGCATCAACTTATCCTGTGCTTTCCATCATGGCACGTGATTTACTAACTATTCCGGCATCTACGGTAGCTTCGAAATCTGCTTTTAGTACAGGTGGTCGAGTGCTGTTGGATACGATCGAGATGACTATTTGTGGAAAAGATTGGCTGGATGCTAAAAAGAGAAGTCAAAAACAAACAATTAACTATTTCATCCAAGATTCTTCAGAATACTCCCTAGAAGATGAATGAAGACTTGTATTTTTTTTTTATGATTGATAAATGTATGAAGATTGAAGACTTGTACTTTTTTTATGTATTAATGATAATTTTCAAAAATTTTAATTTATACTTCAATTATATTTGTATCCATTATCCATTTAATTGGATGATTAATAAAAATTATTTTCATTTCACATCTTGTAATTTTCTTTGCTAATTTTATCACAACTTGAATAAGAAAATTTTTAGTTTTTTAAAGATTTTTTTAGGATTTTTAGAATTTTTAAAGTTTTACAAGTTTTTTAAAGTTTTTTTTTAAATCGGCAGGACAGCACGGGCTGGCCCGGGTCTGGCCTGGTTCCGGGGCACCCGGGCCTTGGGCCATGCCCGAGTTTTCACAATTGGAACCGGGCAGGGCCTTCCGCCTGTCCCGTCATGCCCGGGCCGGGTTTGGCCCGACACGGCCCATTTGACACTCCTACATTTGCCAGATATGACAGTGAAAGCATTTTATCATCACCCTCTTGTTTCTTCTTGACATCATATTGACATCAGTTTCTCATCACTGCCTAGTTAGGAAACCCATTAACTAATTAAATGCAAAGGTCATTTCACACCTGCCAGATATGACAATGAACATTTTCTCATCACTTTCTTGTTCATCTTTTTTTTCTGATCTTTACTTACTGGTTTGAACCAAATAGCAAATGAATCTAATTACTAAATAACGGCTTGTGTGTGGCAGGCAAGTCGAAAGACATTGTTTTAAGCTACTTTAATTTACTTCACTGATTTACAAAAGATTCATGTGTTTTAGGTAAGCATGGATATCAAATTACTGCAGGAACACCAACCAAAGAAGTTATTTTGCAAGAGGTTATATCTAGTAAAGCTGCCTGGCTTATTCTTGATAGGTATGCTTGTTTGAACCTTTGCTCAGATTGTTTAGTTGGAAGAGAAATCATTTCAAGAAGATGTGCTAAACCAAAGTGTGCACTTGTGATATTCTCATATTTGTATTTATCTTGAAGATTGTACCTTTATTATACTCTGCAATTGTTGTGCTTAATACCTATGGTTATATTGCACATCACAAGCCAAGATAAGGGAGGGTAGCATTGGAATACACCTTAGTCAGATCTGTATGAAACATATACTAAAGAAAACACATTGAGTCACCCCCACCATGACATGTTGCATCTAATGCAATTTTAGGTGAACAAGGATAGTTTGCTAGGGTATTACCCAGAAAAGTGGTGGATTGCACAAGCAGCCCCCAATGAAATGACAGGCAGGTTAAAACACAAAGACATCACATCAGCCCTCAAGTCTTGTGTCAAATAGGCAGGTTAGTGCGTTGTAGTAGGAGCACAGAGCAAAAGACTTGTACATCATTTAGATTGCCAAAAACTAAACAATTCAAGTGCATTTGAGATTTCTTGCCTATGCATCACGTAATCTTAAAATGGACGACCGAGTAGAATCTTGATTAGATTTATGAATTTAGGTATAGGAATTAGAAATTGTTAGTCCGAACTTTTGGTCATGATCTAAAATTTCAGTCCCTTATAGACCAATCTTAGTTAGGTTGCAAACATTCTACACTACAAAAAGTAAAATCTAAACAACGTTAGATTGTCATCATGTACCTGCGAAATGAAGAAGCAAGAAAATTCAAATTTACTTGGTTTTTGGTGTTTAGGCACGTTAAATAATATAGTTCACTTGAAGAGAGTGGATCTTCCATTTTGCTTTCCTATCATTGTGTTTGAATAGGAAGTATTTGGCTCTAAATCTTTCCTAAAGGATTTGGTTTTTTAGACACGTTAGTTGATTTGACCGAAGTGGATCTTCTGTTTGGCTTTCGTATCATTGGATTTAAATGGGAAGAATTTGGCTTCAAATTCTTTTGGAAAGGGTCTTGTCTAACTCTCACTAGAGATGCATACCCTAATTTATTTACAGTTTGCTTTGTTGCAACTGGGATTTTAACTGCAATCGACCACTCTTGCACAGCAACAGTTGTAGTTTCTCTATTTGTTTCACTCAGTTGCAAGATTACATCATACCTTAATTTGCTTTGTTGCAACTGGGATTTCAATTACAATGCAACCAGACTTTAGTTGCAGTTTCTCTGTTTGTTTCATTGCAGTTGCAAGATGACCTTAAGTTTCTCTCTACCCTTTAAATTCCCTCAAGAAGTCCAAAATTTGCACCTTTTATAACAATTGAATAGCATTGAGATGTGTGATGCATATTTTTTGATTGATACCCAAATATGGTAGAAAAGAAAAACATTGGGAAGGTGGTTGACTTGGGGCTAAAAGTAGAATTCTGTGTGAGATTGCTTGCTGTCAGAATTGTTTAGAGATGACGAAAGAGCATAGAAAATAAAATACTTAGGTGTTTAAAGAAGACTATAAGTTGCATTCCAAGTCTGAACAGTCCCAGGTCTGATTAGAGAAGAAGGAAAGAGGAAGAAGAATATAAGAGGGAAGGAGTTGAAAACAAGAGCATGCTGCGTTGATTATCATGCACTTCTTTTTTCCATCAAATTCAGCTTCCTTTATAGGTTGTTACATCAACAGGACTCTTTAGATACCATAACATGGCTCTTAATCGAAGGATGATTCTTTAATTTCTGCAAATGACTCTTCATGACTCTAAATCTGGACTAAAAAGCCCTAAATTAAGTGTACACAGGTATTGCACTTACATAACCTATTGTGTTGCTGCACATAAATAACTTATAGTTTTTTTCTCTGTTAGCCTGCTCTTGGAATATTCCCCTGCGAGAAAAAAATATGATTTTTTGGACAGTTATACCCTTAATCATGAAAGCAAGGTCAAATGGGCCCTTTTTTTTTTCATCCTCATTCTTTGAAAATTCTAACCATTTCCTCTCTCAAAACTCAAATCGAATCCAAGCTTGAACTCCTCTGCCTTTTTCTCTCTAATCTTAGGCAATTTTCTTCAATGACCTCTTCTTCAAGAATTTTTGCCCTAAATCAATTTAATACTTATCTTTCGGAAATTTTGAAACCATTCCTAGAAATATTTCAGAGAAACTAGGGAATAATTTTAAATAGACTTTAAAAATCATAATTAGGTTTTTAGAAATAATTATGTTGCCTATTTCATGGAGAAATTAGGGTCAAAACGTCTTCTATTTGGTTTGTTTTTTGTTTGAAACTAGTATTTGGGATCAAGGGATTGGTGGGAACGTAGTTGGAAGACAAGGGTGTTTTTCTCTTTTTTATATATACCATTGAACTCTACGCGGGTTTGTTTGCAAAAAATAGAAAAAAGATATCTAGGATACTTGCGTGCAGCATAAGCAAAAGGGATTTAAGTGCAATCATGAAACATTTGTGTGGTGAAGTACACTTTAGCCCGTAACTAATAAAAATTGCAACTTTTTTACTCTACCAACTCACATGTCTAATTTGCTATTACTCGGTATTCTGGCTTTGAACTAAATCATGATACCATACTCTATTTTTTACTCTAAGACACGATTTTTCCCTAATAAATATACACTAGCTTGTGGTTGATCACCTATCAGTACGTGAGCCTTACGGTCTACATTTGTGAAAATCCTGAAACTCAAGTATGTCCATAATTTGAATACAATAATCTTTTCCATGGAACCTTTTTCAAGTACCTCAATATTGATATCTACTAAGAATATCCAAGTCCTCCCCTTGCTTTGGTAACAACTTTGCAGTAGTCTCCATCGGTGTATCTACAATTATGCACCCTAACAAGCCAACTGCAGACAATATGTCAAGCATATATTTCCTTTACATGAGGATTTCTTTCTTGGATCTTTCCACCGTAATATCCAATAAGTACCGCAAAGATCCAAGGTCCTTTGTGTGGAAACGTTATAGTAAGTATTGTTTATGTTTGTACATTTTTGTACATTATCGCTCTTGATCACGATGTCATCTATATATACCACCAAAGTATCCCCTTCCCTAGAGCTGATTAAAAAAAACCATGTGATCCTCTTAGGCAGGAGAAAATCCAAACTTCTCGACAATTGATGCAAAATCGTCAAAACCAGGCCCTTGGTGACTATTTCAACCAATACAAAGACTTCTTCAATTTGCACACCTTTCCAGACCCTCGAGCAATAAACACAAGTGATTGCTACACATATACCTCTTCGTCAAGAATGGCATGGAGGAATGCATACCTAACTAAAGCAGAGGCCAACGACAATTGCAGCAAACGAGAATAGTATCCGAACTGAAACTATTTTGGCTATAGGTGAAATTTGTCATGGTACTCAACTGTGTAAACTTGACACGGGATTTTTCTTCTCTTGGCGTGAAATGAACTAGCTGATTACTAGTTGTGCCTTCAAGCAAGCCAAGGACCCATATGGGTTCAACTTTGCATTATACACTCATTGACAACTAACTACTTGCTTTCGCACAGGAAGAGAAATCAGGTCCTGCGTCTTATTCTATTCTAGAGCCATATTTCCTTCTGCACGACACCTAGTCACCCTGGAATCGGAAGGGCTTGTGGACACAGACTTGAAAACTGAGTATGAGTCCACTGAAAAAATATAAACACCAGAGGAAGATGACAAATAAGAATAAGAGACAAAATTAGACAGAATTGAAAGCAATCAAAAGGTCAATATCAGAACTAAAATCAGAAAGAATAATGAGAGTAACATTAGTGGAGAGCCAACAATTGTCACCAGATTATAAAGTAGAAATTGGAATAGCAGATGATGGTGGCATATTGGAGTTGCGTCTTGTATAGACTCTAGTTGGTTCTTCATGTTTAGAAGGCAAAATGTTTAGATCTATAATGTCTAATGATGACTATTATCCTTTGAACTAAAAAATGCATTAAATTTTCATTAAACTCAAAAGAATGAGACCCAGGGTCAAGTAGGGGTGCAAACGAACGTGGATATTTGCATCCACAGATATTCGCATCCGAGCGGATACAGATTCAGATTCGGATGCGATTTTTAAAAATGATGCGGTACGGAATAAATACGGATATCATTTTACTTTGCAAATATGAATACAAATTTTCGCATATTTAGTGATAATATCAATATAAAATATGTTTTTTACCCAACCTCTCTCTTAGTGGCTCATGTCGCCCTAGCTTGGGTTTGAGATCGGGGATGAAATCAAGCGGTGACGACGACGATCAAGATGATTGGTAAGGGTTTCTCTCTCTCCACACGCACCGACAGCCCTCTCTCTGCTCTGTTCTCCACCAACTTTAGGGTTTGGAAAATTTTGGTGCAGCGCTGATTGTCAGCCATTGAGATTAGTGTACAGGCCGGAGTTGTTGCTTGTGTAGGATGTCAATAGCGGACCTGGCGCCTGGAAGGCTATTGTATATTTGTGGGCAAAATAAACATGACAGTCACATGGAAAAAATATTGCGAACTTGCAAGCACAGATGTAGTTGACAATGATATTCAATTATCAAACTCGAGAAAAAATCACCGTATGGGAAGTGTTCTTTTGTTTTTAATGAAATGCCACATGAATTGCCCCCATGATCATGAGAGTCTAGTTCTATGGGCTTGTAATCTAATGATTAGTTCGCTGAAATTCAAAACTTGATTTGCTAATTTCCATTAAAAATGCACCAAGGTGGGTGCTGTTTTCGACATAGTTTACTACCAAAATGAAAAAAAGGAAAGAAAAATGTCCACATTCATAAATTTATGTAAATATTAAATTTAGGATAAATTATGATATAAGTGTATCCATTTAGCTTTTCGTAACCTTATCCATTTTACACATACGATTTGTATTCGTATCTGATTCGCTAATATTCGACCAATATTCGATATCTGATTTTTGCGGATACATTATTGAAATTTTACGTCCCGTAATATCCGTATCCGTATCTGAAAGTTGAAAGTGGATACATATGTAGTAAAGACAATATTCGATCCGTACCTGTTCTGTTTGCATCCCTAGGGTCAAGTATGGTTTTGACTCAAAGAATGTGACATCAACAAAGATCATAAAACAATTCAGTTTTGGATAAATAATTATATCCCTTCTGAATATGCGAATAACCAAGTAATAGACTTCTAACGGGATGAAATCTAACTTGGTTCTATGAGGATAATTATTATGTGCAAAGTAAATAGATCCAAAAACTCTTTTTTTTTTTTGGGGGGGGGGGGGTAAAGGAAACAAATCAATTTGAGAACCGAATATGAAATCTGATTGTCAAGAAGAGATAAGGACAAACGATTAGCCAAATGATAAAAATGACATCCCCAAAGCTGTTTTGGAGTCTATATCTGACTTAACAATGTGTGTGCAACCTCAATTAAATGCAGTTTTATGTTCAACAACACTATTTTGATAAGAAGTAAACGAACTAAAGGGTGATGCACAATACCATGTTGAGACCAAGTTTGAAAAACATGAACTAAAACATTCCTTAGATCATCAGTTCTCAACATTTTTATAGAGATATTAACTTGATTCTTCACATTAGAACAAAAGTTGTGAAAGAGGGAAAAACACTTCAAAATGAATTTTCTAAATACATCTAAGTAATTTGAGAATAATCACCACAAAAATTATAAATACGTGAAACTAAGTTTTGAAATTATTGGACAAGGGCCCCTAGCATCTGAATGAACTAAAGAAAACAGGCTCTCAATTCTTTTATTGACTCTAGCAGGATAAGACATAATGATGCTTTCATTGTTATATGACTCACAATCTAAAGGCATAATATGATTTACTTGAGAATTAAAACTTCAAAATTTGTAAAGATGGATATTGTAACCGACAATGTTGATCAAAAGAAGATACCAAATTAGAACATGCTATAGTTTGAGCCCAAGTCTAGATAATACAATCCTATGACCCTGCACCACTCATTTCTTGTTCCAAGTTCTGAAATAGAGAATGTGGGGGAAAGAATATTACTTAGTAGTTTAAGGATCTAATAATTTTACTTATTGATAACAATTAGAGGGGAATTTTGGAATATAAAGAACAAATGACAGCAATAATGTGGATGTAGCATTGACAATGCTTATATCTTCTACAAATGATATAGAATTATCTGCTAGCGTCATCGATGGACGGAAAGAACC